>JAVYIG010015640.1:0-34963 GCA_035222895.1 Strongylocentrotus droebachiensis | reverse complement strand
CTTCCTAAGATATGAAACTACTAAGATCGTTGAAGTTTCATTTATTCCACATTTTACATAGAAAAACAATTTATATTCTTTTCTTTTTTATACAGGCATATATTATTATAAGAATAGATTTCACTCAAGAAAAAATAAATAAAAAGTAAAGATTTTACATCAAATATAATGTACAAAAAACAAGTACGAAATTTCGAAATACGTATATATAACAGGCTAGGTAGAACAATGTAAAATGTGAGGAGCCTAAATAAAAAGCATAGCTTGTATGTAAATAGGCTCCTGTACTGGGTAGCACAATATAGTAGGTCTGGATTTAAAAGGTATTATAGGAGGCGAAAACGGAGTAGTATAGTATGAGATTCTAGAAACGTACGAGGAGAGTGAATTTGAGAAGAAACAAAAAATAGAAATAAAGAGTAAAGAGAATAATATAATAGTGATAAGTAGGAAAAGGTGAAGAAGGGAAGAAAGAGGAAGAAGAGGAAGACAAAAAAAGAAGTGGAAGAAGAAGAGGCAGAAGAAGAATAAATGAAAAGGACAGAGATGTCTGTGGAGGCACAGTGCTTTTGAGAGAGGAGATATCAACATATGATATAAGATTTGGATTTCTTGTTTTCTAAATAGTATATTCTGCCCTCACATTATTGTAATTCACATTAAAAACAATATACCTTGACAGGATCATACAAGTAATCCTGACAATTGTGGAATCCCAATTCCATTGGAATCATTCTCCAAGGCAATATAACTCAACAATAATTTGCTGATCAACTGATACTTGTTTAAATTACATGAATAGTCACATTGGCCACATGGGAAATTTAACATGGGTAAAGTGACTCTGTACTAACCATCCTTCACCAGTGCTAGCTTAGTCACGCATGAAGGAATGATTGAGAAACCTAATGCAGTCTGCTTCATCGATCATGATCTTCATCTTAATAATATTAACATTATAAAAGCATGCCTGGACTACCACTTCATTTACAATACAGCAGCAACCAAATAACAATGCTACTTTGGTCATCCCTTTTACAATCGACACTTTGTAAAGAATGATAAAAAGTGTTATGAGCTGCATTGAATCAATATCATGTGAGTTGTGATATAATTGTTTTGTTGGACTTATTTGGTTTGTATCCACTAAGCTCATTATACAGTAGGTAGTAAGTTGTCTTACAATTGTATTTTTATGTACCTGAGTGTACTTGGCAATACAGTAAGGGTCAGGGAAAGGAAAACAAACAGAAAAGATAAGAAGATAAGGAATATGAATATCCTGCAAAGGTATTCAATAACATCAAGGAAAATATAACAAAAACATATTTCCTGAAAGGCTGGAAACTGGAAATCAATCATTGCTAGCACTGATGGATAGTGATGGTGATATTTGGACCTGCAGATCATTAGCCCACATACATGCTTCTTGTGAAAGCAGGGGAGCAGACCAAATCAAATTACTGGCAGATTAACCCACATTGAAATACAAGATTGTAACCTTGGCAAGATTAGAATATCTCTGTATTTCATCGTCTCTCCGAGGTACTAATTCCAAGCCCCAAGCTGTTTGTTCCTTGCCAAAAATTGGTGCATGCATGATTGTTTGAAGAAGAGCGACACATGTCGGCTCTTAAAAGCTCTGCCGTCTGAAGATGAATTGGAAGATACCAATGTCATTAATGTTGGTTGAAGAGCACTCTACCTCTCAAGTACTAATATTTCTGAAGCCTTTTGTCTGTGGCTGGAAATGTCACGTAATAAATCTTCAAGGTCTAAACACAACTTTTAAGTATTATGACCATGGATGGCTATTGTTCAAAAAGGTTTTTCCCCTATTTACAGGATATATTTCCATACTCTATTATGCATTTTGGTAATATTATCGCCCATAATATTTTACAATGGTATTAATCATGAAGAAAGTGGCCAATCTGACACTAAGCAGACAATATCACTTATCATTTCTGTGCTGTCCGTTTTTCATTTTTATTTCAGCCTCTTTTTGTCAGATTTACTTGTTTCTATTTGCATGTAAAGTGCTGGATTTTGAAGATCATAATGAAATGCAGTTATCATATTTTCAATATATGAATAAGGGGAATATGTAATTCTCATTGCCACAGATACAGAAGATGTAAGACCCAAGAGAGATCCAAAGTCAGGAGACAATCATTACCATGGAAACGGTTGAAAGCTCCACCCATTTATCTGTGAGCCGCACCTCCACCGTCGACTCCACCACTTCTAATGATTCATCCTTTGATGACCCCCAGCAGGAAGAGATCAAAGGTGAAAGGTCATTGCAGAGAACTGAACATTGTGAGGTTAATAATATCCCAGGAGAGGCAAGGAGGCCCTCTGTTGGGCTACGAGAGACAAAGATCATCATCAGCCAGGATGATAGTGTTACCATTGACAATGAGGGTGTGGTGGAGGATGAAGAGGAAGAGACGAGGAAGAGATCAGAATCACTTCATAAACTCCATCAGCAACATGCCCTAGATTCATGGGACCAAGAAGGTAATGCTCTCAATGTATGAACGCCCTCCCCTCTTACTTTAGTTGCCTACATGATCTAAGTAGTCCCTTTATTAAGACAATAGGAATGAGATGATCCAGTAGTTAACAGGTTAAAGAGCAGGGACAATTATTTTGCAATAAAACTTTTCAAATTTCTCACTTTCTTGTTGGTTACAGTACTTCAATACTTCTAATTTCCATTAACTTATGTCAGAGAATAAAGCTATATAACATTTAGTTATATCTGCAGAATTTGGCAAAACAAACACTATAAAAAAAAGGAAAAAGTAGGTTGAGATTTCAGGGATATCTGCATAATCCTTTTTTATGTAACTTTACAAATCTAATGATTCTTGGTTTCTACCTTGGTATGAAGTATTCAAATTGAATACATGTATTTTCATGTTTTTACAATCTTATTCTAGACATCATCAATCAAATAAATCAGATCAAATCAATATTTTGCTATGGAAGGTTGAATCTTTCTCTCTCTCACTCTCTCTCTCCCCGTTGATCAGGTGACTCAGCCAGTTCCAGCAGCCGATCCTCTTCCACCACCAGAATATCACCACGCCTCTCTCCATCTCCCTCTCACCGCGCCCGTTATCAAGTCAGACATACCAGCAGATCATCATCATCTGCACCTCCACCTCCTAATATCAACAGTCAGTATTATTCTATTCTCTGCTTACATCATCCTTTATCTCTCTATATCCCCCTGTGACCACACCCTTCATCAAGTCAGACATACCAGCAGCCCATCATCATCATCATCTACACCAAATAGCATTATCTTTAATACGGTGGTGTGGCTCAGAAGTAGAGCAGTGGTCTTATAACAAGGTGGTTCTGGGATCAATACAAATGGATGCTTTAGTGTCACTCTGTAGGACAGCCAAGTCTGTGCTTACATCATCTCTTTACCAAATAGTATTTTAGTAGTTATCAATGTGTGAATGCTGTTAATGAAATTATACAAATGTTTTGCTCATGTGTGGACCTTTTGTAGAGAAATGCAAAAAATGTATTAATCCAAATCACATAAAGTTTTAAATGACCCATTTATTATCATAAGACCTAGTTATTGTACATCAGCATTATCACCATTATCATCATCATCTTCATCATAATCATTATTATCATCATCATCATCATTGTTATCATCATTATCATCATTATCATCATTATCATCATTATCATCACCACCATCATCACCACCATCATCACCATCACCATTAGTAACTGATTTGTTCATGTATTTGTTAATTCCAGGCTCCATCTCGTTGATGTGTTTGGGGAGTTCAGTGATGAAGGTCAAACGTCAAGGTCGTACCTCATCTAAGATGCTGTACCTTGATAGCACCAGGTCCTACATCAGGTGGAAACCATCCAAGAAGGGACATAAAGCTATAGGTAGGAACAGGGGCAGGTCCAGGTTTATGAGAATTGGTGGAGACCAGGATGCAGAAGAGACAAATGCTCTTTTAGTTGCCTTTTGGGGAAAAAAATTAGAGGAGCACATTTTGAAATACAGTTTATAAATGCAAGCAAACTGCCCTAAAGCAAATACTAGTAAAGAATATTTTATCGTAAAAATAAAAAAGAGATCTCAGATGTTAATATTTTCAGTGAAATGGAAACTTTTTTAAGTGAAGATTTAGTTCATTAAAATTGCATATATGGAATATTACATGAACATTTCAGGACAAAACAGATGTTAGAAGTAATATGAATACATACTTATAAAGCTAAGAAATGACTCAAATTATTCTGCTATACCTAATGATTGATTGCAGTCAACATCAAGAATGTCCGTGAGATTCGAGAGGGGGCTTGCACTGACATCTTCAAGAAGCACCTAGCCAGTACAGCGGGTCATAAACCCAGCCATTGCTTCTCCATCATCCATGGTACTAGCTGGGAGTCTCTAGACATCGTCGCTGGGTCGTTAGACGAGGCTCGGGCCTGGATCAGAGGTCTGAGGCATCTCATGGAACAAGCACAGGAAGAGACGGCACAGAGTGATCAGCTTAGAGACTCATATCCTTTCACATAATTCAGTCTTTACTTTTATCACCTGTCAGCTCAAAACCTCTAAATACTTTAAAAACTTGAGAACCCAGGCTTGTCAATACATGTCACTTATGTACTTTCTTTCAAGAGAAATTTTAAATATCATTTTATACAAAAGATCTAGAGCCATCAAATGACATCCATCTGGCCCTTTTTTTTGGGGGGGGGTTTTAAGTTCACAAAATCACAATTGTCATACCTTGAGGTGTTTTATACACCCAAAGTACAGTTTTTACAAGCTTTGTCATTTCAAATGTACTACTGTGTTTCTATGTCATGGGGTTTGTAGACAAGTAAATGATATGAAATTTGTGTATTGCAACTTCTGCAGGGGCTTTTTGTTTGTAATGTCATCTTGTTCTGCGTAATGTTTGCAGATATAGTATGGACTGCATAAGTCAATTCTGAGTCACGTTAACATCCGTTCTCTTTTTCATCACATACACTGTATAGTATTCGTGTAGGTTGTACATTGTGAATAAATAATATAAAAGTGAGTCACTTTACGGTTCACTTTCCAACAATGTAAGATATTGATCCGCAAGACAATATACTCTCCAGCCCCACATATTGCAGTCTATACATTGTGCATGTACAAGTTTCTCCAGCATTACAGTTTACCATAATCGTCCAGCAGTATTGTCGATGCAGAGGATAGATTTGTATATGTTATTTGAGAGAGGTGACGAAAGATGGGAGAGACACACTCTGAGATCCATTGCGAGATAAAACAAGAAATAATTTCTTGCGTTAAGCCAGTGGAGGTACAATGTTTATGCTCAGTGATATGAATACCTCCCTCGGGGATCAAACAGACAGCAGACTGGTTTTATCTTTCTCATCATCGGTGGTATTATCCACCATGCTTATATACAGGCTGCAGGATAATTTTACATCTAGGTATGATATGCAGATCACTATTTTTACAATACATTTTATGCTTGCACTATTTTTTATCTACATTATAGACACTATTAGTATTCTTTGCTCTTATTATTCTCATTATTATTTGCCCTGAGGCTTGTGGAATTGCTGATGATGAAAATTGAAGAAACACAATAAAAAGTGCAAGTTTTTCTAAATAATATTTAAATAAAGTTTTTAGCAAATTAATGTTCACTTGTGCAGCGTATTTTGATTTGTCAGGAGAAATCAATATTTCAATCAAGTTACTTTTTTGTGCTACCCTACACATCTCTCAATTCTCAAACTTCCTTTACATTAAGGTGTACCGAAACATGAATGCATGTACTACAGGTACATGTTGTCTGTTGAAAGCCAGAAGGGCATTGATTCATATGCTTTAACACAGAGTTATGGCCCTTTTGGCTCTGACAGACGATGTGTAAGTTCATACTGATCTACCTCTTGTTGTTTCTTAACTCATTCAAACATGGTTAAAATCAGTATTTGAGTCAGCAGATAAGAGTGGAGATGGCCTCCTTAGCATGGATGAAGTCTTGAAACTTCTTCACAAACTCAATGTTAACCTCAGCAAGAGGAAAGTCAAACAACTTTTTAGGGTGAGTTCTCTTTCTCTCTCCACTCTCTCTCTCACACTTCCTCTATCTCTCCATCTCTCTATCTCTCTCTCTCTCTCACACATTTGCTTTCTATCTCTCTCTCTCTCTCTCTCCCTCTCTCCCTCTCCCTCTCTCTCTTTCTCTCTTATACCCCCTCTCTCTATCATTGTCTGTCTCCCCCTCTCCCTCTTGCTCGCTTTCTCTTTCTCACTTTCTCTCTCTCTCTTATTCCCTCTCACTGTCTCTCTCCCTCTCTCTCTATTTCCCTCTCTCCCTATTCCTCTAACTCTTTTTATCTGTCCTTTCTTTCCTTTTGTTCTTATTCTCCCTCCTTCTTTTCCTGACAATCTCTCTTCCTCATTACTTTTCTTATGCCCTTCTTCTTCATAGCCTCTCTACATCCCCTTCTCTCTCTCTTTCTCTCTCATAAGTGAACTGATCCAATTATGTGTTTTAAGTGGGACCACAGTTATCTAATAAGCCTTGTTTCTCCCCCCCCCCCACTCTTTGTATATTAAAAGGCCTCTTTTTTAACACAAAGAGTACAAACAACTTCTGCTTCAATATTTTTGGGAAAATATAAACTTCTTCCACACCCCAAACTAGGTTAGAATCATAATATCATGTTGTATGAAATATCAGAAGAGAGGAACCAAGTATAACAAAAATCCACTAAAACAGGTTCATTACTAGTAATTTATTTGAGTAGCTGCCCTGTAAGATTTATACAATTTATTAACAGTGTTGTATCATTACTGTATCTGTTCTACCTTTTTTTACAAATATACATGTTTATCTTAACTTGCTTCACAGGAGGCCGATACCAACATCGATGAGCACTTGGGCAAGCTGGACTTTGATGAGTTTGTGCACTTCTACAAGACGTTGTCGATGCGCCCTGAGCTGTATGGGCTTCTCAGGGAATACAGCTGTGGCAAGGAACACATGACATTAGAGGATGTGGATGTGTTTCTAAGGAATGAACAGGATATAAACAAATTGAATGAGGAGGGATGTAATAGCCTCATTGAAAAGTATGAACCGGTACCTGAGAATATCTGTACTGGCAGGCTGGGCATCGATGGTAAGTTCACCAAATGTTAAACCTGTTGACTACAGAATTCTCTCTTTCCCATAGGCATAACACATGGACCACCGGGTTCCAGTGGGCAACATCCTAAATTGTTACCCATGGGGTTTGTTGTTGAGGATGGGGTAGTTTAATACATTCATTGAAGTACAATTTAATCATTTCCTGCAGTAGTAGACTTCAACTAATGAATAGATACCGTAAAAAGTAAACTTGATAATAATAATAATAATAATAATTTTTTAGTCCACTCCAAAATGAAAATTCTTTTTGCCCAATTGATCGTGAGCCCGGCAGTCACTGAGCAGCGCCAGATCGATGATGCTCTATCCCTTATTGTTGAACGCCAAACAAGGTAGCAGCAACTCCTGATGAGAAATTGGGGAAATACTAACAGGTTTTATTTTTTACCAGTATTTCGAACAAAGAAAGGTGGAAAGAGTGTGTGTACATACCATACAAAGAAGCAGTCATCCTTGTATAATTTATTTGTCCAAGATCCATGATGTGATAATCATTCTAGTTTCTTGGTTGAATACCTTGTTATAATACTGAAACCTTATGAAGTGTGGAAAAACTCATTACTTTCTGAAACGCTTTGTTGCCTTTGATGGATGATGTCTAGATGTAGTTGAATTTGAGGTCCTTCATGCAAGAAACGATTGAATGCTTGTACTGTGTTCTTAACACAGCAACAGTTCACAATGTGGGCATGGTGACCCTTGTGCAAACATGTACAGTATCCAACTAAAATGAGTACATCCTTTCAACAAACATTGAACATTCAAATGTAACTCCTTAATGTGCTACACTGTGTTTATGCCATGAATACATATATGTTGTACATGTACCTACATTTATATTTGTATTCACAGAATGCCAACTCTATAATTGATTTCAGGCCGTTACAACTGCCCACTATGTCAAAAGTTACATTAAAATATTCAACATTTTGTTAGGGGTGTACTCATTTTTTCATAAACATGTGGGTGGTTTAATCTATCCAAATGTTGATTTCCTATATCTTTATATTTTAGGACAGTAGAAGGCTTTATTTTTTTTCCTTGAAAAAGTCTTTGTAAAGATGATTTGATCAACTCAAATTCAAATTTGAATAGCTTTTCTGTCCACAGACACACACATTTCTAATCTTGATATGATCACATACAATGAGCCCCACTATGTGCATGGAGTAAAAAAAAAATAGCAGCTTTTGGTGCACATTGCACTAATTGGATTTATTTTTTCATAATTGGACATAATGAACTGTGAAGTCATTTGAAGGTTGTGAGCTAATATAATTGTCAATATGCAGCTTTTCATGTTTATCAGCTTACTAGAGATAGATTAGGATTAATGTCTAGGTGCATTTACTTACCATATTAGATACATGAACATGTACATATAAGTTTTGTTTCTTTCTAGTTATCTCTCATACTATATTTATCTCTTTCCTGCTCCCACCCTCTCTTTCTTTCTCTCTCTCTCTCTCTTTCTCTCTCCCTCTCTCTTCTCTCTCTCTCTCTCTCTCCCCCTCTCCCTCTCTCTTTCTCTCTCTTTCTTTCTCTCTCTCTCTCTCTTGCTCTCTGTCTCTCTCTCTCTTTTCTCTCTATCTCTCTTTTTTTCTTCTCACTCTATATCTCTTTTCACTCTCTCTTTGTCTCTCCCCTCTCTCTCTCTCCCTCTCTCTCTCTCTCTCTCCCTCTCTCTCTCTCTCTCTCTCTCTCTCTCTCTCTCTCTCTCTCTCCAGGACTGATGAGGTACCTCCTGAGTGAGGAGGGTGACCTTTTTAACTCAGGTCATCGAGGGGTCAACCAGGACATGACCCAGCCCCTTTCACACTACTACATCGCCTCTTCACACAACACGTACTTACTCGGTGACCAGCTGATGTCACAATCTAGTGTAGATGTCTATGGTCTCGTCCTGCAGGCGGGCTGCAGATGTGTGGAATGTAAGCAATAATGCAGACAAATATATATCTGTTGAAAGTTATCAGCTCAGAGTCAAAATGTTGTTAACTCACATCATAAACTTTTGAACTTCCAGTGAATTATTAATGCTCCTTGTAAATTTGATGTTTTTTGTATATTTGAATCAATTTTCATCATCTACAGAAGATGTGAAAACACTGCCAGTCAAAAAAATATTGTACATAATGATAGTAGCAATATGTGACGTGTGAGTTTTTTTTCTTTCATGATTTTATCTGTTTTTACAAGTGTGTATACATGCCTTTGTATAAACTTAGGTTTTCATGTCAAAGTTCAGCGAAATAAGGCCAATTCTCTTCTAAAGATGCTATAAGTAACAATAATTGTTGCTTTCAACTTTCAGAAAATTGTCCAAAATATTGTATAATTTCAGTTTTTCACACTAGTACTAATTTCAAAGGTTAGATAGTAAATCTACACATGTATCTTTACTTTTAATAACTCTTTATCTATATTTTGACCTAGTGGACACATGGGATGGGAAGGACGGTGAACCGGTCATCTACCATGGTTACACGCTGACCACAAAGATCAAGTTCAGAGATGTCATCACAGTGGTCAACAAGTATGCCTTTATGTCCAGTCCCTACCCTGTCATCCTGTCCATAGAGAATCACTGTACCTTAGAGCAGCAGAAGAAGATGGCTAGATACCTTCTAGAGATCCTTGGTGGTATCCTTTTCATAATAATAATAGTTTGTTCTTATATAGCGCTCTTCAGGACCAAAGGCCCTCTCAAAGCGCTTTACACATATATATTATTACCCCGATCATCGGATTCAGGTTTACCCAAACACAATGGGAGCATTCCAGCCAGGCATCGTTTTTACAAGCGCTACTTGCTAATCCAACCACATTAACTTTCGCATGCTACTGGGTACCCATTTAACACCTGGGTGGAGAGTGGCAAATGCAGATCAATGTCTTGCCAAAGGACATTAGTACCGCGGCGGGACTTGAACCGTGGATCTTGTGATCCACAGTCCGGTGACATATCCACTTGACCATGACACCTCATACCTTGAGTTCTTTGCATGATGGAATCTGGAGTGGGTTGTAGGATGGATGATGGTCCCTGGATGATTGTCCTCTGGACAGAAATGACAAATAATAATACGCAACCTTTATGAAGCACACTTAATACCAACTCTCTAAGTTCATAGAAAAATTATGGTTTTAAAAGAAGGGAGGGAGAAATAAAGCAATCATTAACAATTACTGTAAGTTTCATATTTAACAACAACAGCAACCCCCACCACTACTACTACTACTGCTACAAAAAAAAACCTGTTGCTGATGATGACATAAGCATACTGTACATGTATCTCCCTATGTTTTCATTCTATCACACTACTACCTGAGTGAGTATGCTATAAGGGGCCTCTTGCCATTCATTAGCACATAGCATGGTTTTTATTTTTCCATGGCGGTCCTTTTGACGCTGTTTACTGCATCATGTTTGTATGAGGCCCAGGGAAAGAGTTGATTAATGCTCCTTGACATGCCATGCCTCTCAGATCAACTCATCATATCAAGCCCACCTGAAGGGAGTTCAGGAGGACTTCCTTCTCCAGAATCACTCAAGTATAAAATACTTATCAAGGTTAGTTGCATGCTTATTTCAAATACATGTACATTTATATGCTCTCCTTGAACATGCAGAGACATAGTCTCTATACAATTTCATATCTTCTATTTTCATTCTGTTTATATATCTATTATACTGTTTGATCATCACTGCATTTTGAACGTATTCTAATTTATATAATCCCCCTTTATTCTGTTCTTTCTGTTTCTCCCCCTCTGTCCCTTCTTCCTCCTCACTGTCTCCCCTCTCTTTTTTTTACTGTAATTTTTTGCTACTTTTTTTCTATTTCTACTGTCCTTCTCTCTCTTGCATTGTCTCTCTCTTCCCCACCCCCCCCCCTCTCTCTCTCTCTCTGCTTCCTGTTCTCTCTTTCGTAGGCCAAGAAGCTTCCATTAGACCATGATGCTGATCTCGAGGCTGGTGAAGTTAGTGAAGAAGATAGTGCTGATGAACTTGATGAAGACTTCAAGGTAAATCAACATCTTGATTTATTTGATCTGATTAATATCACAAACATTAGCGTTACTGCAAACATTCTCCTTTTAAGCCATTTATAACAGCACATACCTTTCACTCCTTGTTGGAAAAGACTGAGACAAGATGAAATTTAAATTCAATTCCAATAATTCAGAAATGTAGTTTTCAAGACGTTTTCATGTCTTTTGAATGGCATGTCATATATAGATGTATTAAGTGCTATATTATCACATTTCTCTGCCTTGCCTCATAGTTGGAGAAGACCGAGACGAGAAGTAAGTTTGAATCTATTGCCATGGCACAGCTTGCATTGATGAGGAAGAAACCTATCTCACCATCGCAACAGGCATGGCAGAAGATAGCGCACAAGGTATGTCATAATTTCAATTTCAAATGATTTTATTTCTCATGCAAAACATAATACAATGATTAGGTATATTACAAATAAATATACAATGAAACGACAAATATAATAGAAATAGCACAAGAAAAGAGGTACTAACTAGAAGCAGAGCAATAGTATACATCTGAAAGGGTGTTAGTAAGAATCATCCACTCAAGTGTACCTTGGATGAAGATAGTGACAAGGAGCCTCTTCATTTGATTAAAGCCCCACTGCACTACTTAAAGCTATGTGCGCCCTCTATATAGCAAGGCATGCCTAATCGGTGCCTGTTGGTCTCCCATGATCCCTTTTTTCTTATGTTAATTGAGAGCTGATTTGATGAAACAATCCCCCTGGCCAAACTAGTACAGATGGGCTTTAAATCCTAATCATTCTTAAGGCCATAGATAAATTTAACCCGATTTTCCTTTTTTTTTTAAATAAAAAAATCTACCTCATTTGATAATGGTAACTATAAGTCATATTTTGGCCTTTTATTGTTGTGCTCATAGCTGAAGGTCATGAAAAGGATACAGGGAAAGCTAATAGTCATATCGTAAAACAGGCATTTTAATGATTTGATTACAGCATATTTAGTCCTCGCAGCTTTTCAAACGTTAACAGTTGTAGTTTATACAACTCCAAAACTAAGAAATTGGAGGAAAACAAAAACAAATTGGTATTAATGCCTTTCTGCTGTGCACACAACAATGACAATATTCATTCAATTAATGTGTCAGATAGTGATTGATCTTATCTGGTAATATCTTTGCTATTATTTGATCAGTGTTTGAGAAAAATATCTCTATAAGGGTAGATACATGTATGTGGCAATCATTGCATACATTTATTGTGTCATTGTTAAATGGTCTTTTGAAACAAATAAAGTATGACTATACATGCGTGTCTTATTCAATATTTTAGTTAATGGTTTTAAGTCCTGATTAGTTTCAGTTTAAGTAATTTTATATCGATTAAGTGATGCCTTCTTCTCCTCCAATTCTCAAGCTTGGAAAGCCAGGAACTGGGCCTGAAAATAAGGTTATCAGCAGATTTATGCAAAATGTGAGAAGGAATGACACTAGATAATTAGGCAAAGCAAAATCATGAAGAAAGAAATTGAATGTCAGTTTGAGCATCTCAATACATACATATAGATCAGAATCATTATAGTGTTGTTCATTTATATATGTAGGTTGAATGTTTAGAATCTCATGTCAGCATCGATTAGCGTCACATTAAAAAAAATACAATACTAGTAGTGACACAAATGTTTAGTTGTATTGAAATAAATAATGATCTGTGCTATGATGTAGGCGGCAAGTGTAGTTAATTGATTCATATAATGCTTCAATGAATGTGAAAAACGGTAATAGATTCCACATGAAAAAAATAACATGCTGATATGTTGTGTAAATGTTTTCTGAAGTATATGCATGGCTCTGATCATTCTTCCTAACTAATATCCCTCCTAAAAAAAGTGTTGCTAGATTGTGTCTTTATATTACTCTGAAACCAGCAGTGGGAATGCAGTTTTACATGTAGTGCTATTATACACATATGACATGGATAACATCAAACAGCATTTGTCAAAAGTGTGGGGTGTGCACACAAGCCTGAATCTAGTATCCAGAGCAATGCAATATCTGATATATTCATATTGTTATCAAAACTTGATTATCGATCCCACTGCTGCCACCATTAAAGTGGCCAAAAGAAATATTTATTAAAAGCCAGAAAAAGTCTTTTCAATAATGATTTTTTATTTTTATGAAAGACTTCATAGAATCTTCCACCATGGAGATAAGAAGATTTCAGCTAGGCATTTTCTTCTATTTGCATCCTTACCTCTTCTCAATATTTGACTAAATTTTCTATTAGATTGAATTCTCTCTAGCTTGCACAGCTTATGGGGCATCACATAGAAACAGGATTAATGTATCAAAAAGATTCTTTTGAAAAAATATATAAGTTTTGCACATCAGCCAAAAATAAAGTTCTATTCACCTCTGTCTATCTTTCTCCCTTACTTCATTGTGTCTGTATCATTTACTATTGATTATTGCACGCAGCGATTAGACAGATTGAGAGTCCTTCTAGAAGCAACAGAGGTTTGTATGTCTGCTTATCTTTTCATTGCACATATTACCTTTCAGCTCTAACATTTGTATGAGCCTTACGTTAATGCCTTCCTACTGCCTTCTAACCTAATGTGTGTATTGTAACTGAGGGATGCGTGTTCATGGGACATATCATGTTTAGTGTGGTTATTAGGGAATGAACTAAATATATGCATTTGGATGAAGAGAAGGTGGTGGTGGGGGGAGGGGGGGGGGGAGGTTGTGGAGGAGGCTTCCCTGAAATTCAAAATGGTGCCGTGACTTATGCAGATTGTTATGTGGTATGCTGTGTCAATATTAATGATATATATATTTTTTTTAAACCAGAGATTTGTTTCAATAAAATTAATGGTCCGTTATGTTCACGTGACCCCTTAATCCTATTTTCCCTAATCCCTTTTTGATGTCCCTGTACATATAGTAAACTGTCTGTATGGATCCCTTATCTTAAATGACCCCATCCATAACCTCACCAATACAAAACATCTTAAAAGTCTATCTCATCTAACAAACATAATTTTTGCAATTTTTGGTCCTTCTAATATTCCTATCTGTTGCTCATTACCCAGAATGCAACCTACATTGGACCCTGTCGTGTAATGAACCTGCCCACCAATACTCCCAGTATTAAAATAAATCATGAATTGTATTTTTAATTGATCATGAATCAATCTTCATATATGCTGTGAATGCTCTACATGTTTTTGTGTTTTTATGGTATGGTACTAATGAAACGGGAAAGTGATTTTATGTGTTATTTGTACTAAATCTCAACCCTAAGCCCACAATGACTGATATATAAAAGTTAGTACCCTAATGGTTGCCAGTAAATGTGCTGAATTTGAGGACAGAAATTGTTTTGAGGGTGACTTGAAGCTTATTTATGCCTTTCTAAAAACAATGTCGTCATAAAAAAGTTATTGGTGTCCTATACGACATCTATTTGATATGAACCATAATGGAATACAATACATGCACGCTATCAACATTTTATCATTATTCAAGTTTCTTATCCTGAAAATTACGCTGTGGCACGTATTAATGATGATTTTATCGACATGTCATATATTTTTCATACCACATTTGTATGTTTAAAAGTATTTATACATATATGGTCTCCAATATATCAATATATATTTGCACAGTTACATGACATTAGCCTGTGACATGCGATACTTTTACTTTTTTTATTTTACCAAAAATCAGTCTTTTCAAGAAGATCAAACAAATATATTGACAAATATAATCTGTATATTTGACTACTATATGCGAGCAAATGTGTTTGTTATAATGTTCCTTTAAACCTCACATTATATAATGTTATTTGCTTGTGTGTATGAGTGTATAACACAATAGTTTATGTTTTTTCAGCCATTTAAGATCATGTCGATGGTGTGCTAATGATTGACCATGTGTTTCATAATTTGTACACATATTTCACTTTGAAGCAATACTATTAGGCCTATTTCTCATTATATTTCCATTTAACTAAGAAATTCATTATCTTTATTGACAAGTACAGATTAATCATTGTTTGTATATAAAGATAACTTTCAATTTTGCATCATTAGCTGATTATTATTTGGAAACTATCATATTGGTAACTTTCAAACAAAAGCTCAACTTTTGTTTTCTATGATTGTTTCTTATTGAATTCACAGCATGTACATGTAATTTACATGTACAAGTGTTGTATTTATTAAAAACTTATTTCAAATAGTTAAGATGATCAGGGCCCCTTTGCATAAAACTTACCATTGGTGGTAACTTTGCCATCAATGGTGACTACCATGGTAACAGGGCTCAACAGCCAATCAAAATCAAAGTTTCCATCTGATGGTAGTTACCATTGATGGCAAAATTACCATCAATTGTAAGTTGTGTGCAACGGGGCCCTGATCATAGTTTTCGTGGAGTATTATCTAGAACAATCTTGCAGATATTTGTCAAGCCACCATCAAATTGTTAATCTGTACATATTACTTGCTGTCTGACTAACATGAGCTTGTGCTTTTCATTTGAGTCTGAGTTGTGTTATAAAACTTGCTCCTTTGTAATTCTGCCTTCTGTCATAATGTAAATTTCAATACTTTAAGTGCAAATGATTAAGAGGATGGATATTACAAAGAATGTGTGAAGGGATATTGTACGGTATACATGTCATCCACCTTGCGTAACTACTCTCATTCGGCATCTGTTGAACTGACACTCTCCTTTCTTTTTTCTGCTCCATGCTCCATGCAAACAAAATGCTTTTCTTAAGCAGCAAACCTTTAATAGTCTGTAGGCTCTAAACCCTCACCATGTCGTACCTTACCCTGTAGCTCCAGATTTGTCAGCTTTGTCAAACTGTTTAGGCTTTCATATCTGTGGTTACTCCTCAAAAGCGTGTATGTTGAGTAAGAAAGTGTTCATTAAGAAAGTGTTCAGTAAGAAAGTAGAGAAAGTTTGGGAGTAAAAGTGATTTTTAGATTAGGTTGATTGTCAGTAGCATTACAAAATAAAACATTTGGTGTCATCATTCATCTGTATGGTGCTTGTAAGTATATGTGTTCAAGAAATACTGTTAGTTGTTTCAAGTTAGATTGAATACCAACCCTACCAGGTATAAGATTTGTTTTTACAATCTGATAATATATTGTGATTCAACTACTTGTTTAATAGCTAATCTCAAATATATAATTTCTTCAAAAAGAATTGGTTTTTAGCTAGGGGAAGGGTGAAAATCTTTGATTGACTGAATTATATTTATGATTAGTTTAGAAACTGTAGTGGCGAATTATCATTTAGGGAAGCTTGATATTTGGTCTTCTTACTTCTGTGTTTCAGGCATGTCATAAGGCGGTGTCACACAGAAAAATCCCTTAAAAAATCCCTTGAAAAATCCTTTCAAGGAGTATTTTCTTGCCTCGTTAGAGGATTTTTAATGGGATAATTGATGACAGACAGCAATTAAGAGGATAACTAAAATCCAGATTTTTGGCCTCTGTGTGACACCGCCTATAGTGTAAAATATGGGAATCCAAGACATCTGGAACTATTTTTATGTTAAAATCGACTGGTATCCCCGAACATTATCCCTGAGCATAATGGAGATGTATTCAAACCTCGGTTAAAATCAGCGATACAAAAATAAAAATGCACTCATGTTGTTGAATGTATGTACATATTTTCTGACACAATCAATCTAATGAAGTAAAATCCTTCTTTTCATTCCACCCTGTAGCTCAAAGAAAAGAACACTGAAAATAAAGCTTCCAAGAACGGGAAGACTGGACTCACAGGAACCTTCAGGAAATTAAAAGCTACAAGAGTAAGTACTCTTTCTTTTTGTTGTATTATAGTTTATTTTTGTTTTAATTTGTAGTTTTACTTTACTCTAATAACTGATATTAAAAGAGGCAGGACTTTCTTAGGGAGAGTATGATATCTCATGATAAGATGCTGAGGTTCATGGTACTGGAGTATTCTGCATGAAGTCTTCAAGAATTAATTCAAGATAGAGTTTAAAGCCCCACTGTCCTACTTGTAGCTACTTGCTCCCTCTATATAGAAAACTTCCCAATTAGTGCCTGTTGGTCCCCCATGATCCTCTTTTTCTTATGTTAGTTGAGAGCTGAGTTAATGAGATAGCCACCTGTCAGTGACCTTGCTTTGTGGTATAATCCCTTCTGGCCCAGTAGTAATGACGGTCTTTAAATGGCAGTGTTAACTTTATAAAGATGCAAGTGAATGCAAAGAATAGACGGACAATGAAATTTGATTAGAAATATTTTAGTTGACATTGATCCAAGAACATAAATTATATGTTGAAGAAATATAACAAATGTCAAATAACATGGAACCTGCTCTCCTTGCTTTTCCAGCAAAAAAAAGAACAAATATACTAGGAATAAATTGTACGCTGCCTTAACTTTTGATTGCTCTCTTTACCTTACAGAGGCGTGCCAAGCTGCAGCACTCGTCCGAGTCAGATAACAACAGCAGTATGGAATACGATCGATCATCTTCCCGAGATGATGACTTAGAGGGCGGTGCCAATGAGAACCAGCAGGCAGAGCAAGCGAAACAACGGATGAGCTCAGCCAACAGAAAGAGGGCGTTTGTTCTCTCAAGACAGTTGTCAGATCTAGTCAAGTACACCAGATCGGTTGCATTCAAGGGCTTCCCAGAAAACAGTAAGAGTTTGATGATGTACAAGCTTACATTATGACAATGTTTTGTATTTAGTCCTCCATGTATAGGGCAGAGTCCAGCGTCACAATTGGGTTTTAAGTTACATTCAGGGTGAGGTATAGATACATGTACATGTATAGCCCTAATTGCAGTAATGCGGTTCAAAAGGTGGAAGTAAACAAATTCTTTCAGTGTTAGAAATCCACCTCGAAGCAGTATTAGAAAGCCTTCAACTGGAACCTACAGAGAACATCTTTTTGCCAGGCGTTGTGTTTTACATCAATACTGCAGTATGACGGATGGGGAAATGTTAGCTTTGAACCACTAATGGGCTAATTAAAGGCTTCATTCACTAGATGTTTTCTATTAATGATTCCAAATGGTGTCTTCACGTTTACAAGAAATATTTCAAGCTGTTTTTTAAGGTACTCTTTGATATATTGTACTTGATTTGTTGAAAATCAAAACAAAATATCAGGTGAAGCATAGTGGTGACAATGATGCATAATTTTATGATCATTACCCCTGTATTTCTTAGTGTCTTCATTTAAAAAGAATAAAGGGTTAGAGTTTTTATGTTTTCAGCAGCTGTTTGGTATTTGTCATTTTCAAATACCAACATTTCTCAGAAACATATTCAGTCCTTTATTATTCTAATTCTGTTCAAATTTGCAATGCACAAAGAAAAGAGAGTTCCCAAACGCACATGTAAGCATAACATAAATATTCTAGCATGATTTTTCCTACATTATCTTAGGAAACTTTTCATGGAGCTGGGTTAGAAGGTTTCATATTTTCGGAATTACAAAATATATTGTGTTTTTTTACTGGTATAATTCTTTCATTGTATGGCATGTATTTTCGGAATTACAAAATATATTGTGTTTTTTTTTACTGGTAAAATTCTTCCATTGTATGGCATGTATTTTCGGAATTACAAAATATATTGTTTTTTTTACTGGTAAAATTCTTCCATTGTATGGCATGTATTTTTCTTGTACTCTAAATAAATTTCTTTTAGTGAAAGTTACACATGACAAGGGCGGCATGATGTTAGCCTGATATCTTAATCAGATAGAGATTTTAATTGTATATACACTACCTGCTGCCAATTTAAAGATTTCAATTGCAGTTGTCCGTGGAGGAACAGAAGGGGACTCATTTTGTAAAGAATTAACCCCATGTACTAGTCTCTCTTTCTTTCCCTCTCTCTCTCTCTCTCTCTCTCTCTCTTTTCACTCTCTCTCCATCTCTGTCTTGACGGATTGATGGTGTTTCATTATTATTTGTATCTGAATGCTTACATGATTAACACAAAATTATTTACTTTAAGAGTGGTCCCTGTGTTATGCCTACAGGAATAAGATAATTTGGTAGCCAATAGCTTCCATTGCATGCAGCAGCATTAATTGGAAACTTATGTATTGAATATTTATCTTTGAAAATAATTTCAATGACAAATGACAAAATTAGTGACAAATCTGCTGATAACCAATCAGAAGCAAGGATTTCACTAGCTTAAAATAAAAACTGTAATTTTGTGAAAGTTTTGTGAAATAGGGTCCTGTTATCAATACCATTTCTTTTCACTTTATTAGTGCCATGTTGGGAGCTGCCCTCGCTTGGTGAGATGAGGGCAAACAATCTTGCGATGACGAGAGCTGCAGACTTTGCTACCTTCAGTACTCACAACATGTGTAGAGTCTACCCATCGGCTTATCGGATAGACTCCAGTAACTTCAATCCTCAGCCGCTATGGAACTGTGGATGCCAGCTTGGTAAGCCAAAAATGTGAAATTATGTCTGTCTCTTATTGATGTAACTGATCATTTGCCTCAAAAACTAAGTACTAGAATGCTTGAAAACCACTCATCTTTCATTTAATAAAAAAAGTTTTTTCATTCTGTGAGGAATTTGAAAAAAAAATGCTTTTGAAATCCAATGTTTATGAAAGAATACAAATTGTATGTTTTCTGCTTACAACTTTCATCAATATTTGTCTTCAAACATTTGGGGGGATATCTTTTCAGAAGTGTGTCTGAAATGACATCCTCTATACATTATGATGCAATTTAAGTGAAATTTGCCATCAATTTTTTTTCATATTTGAGGCTACCAACACTTTAGAGGGGCTTTACTTAACCTTCAAACAGGCAAAAAGAGGAAATAAATTGAATAAATAAATTATTAGATAATTAACCCCTTCCCCCTTCCCATTTTTCTTCCAGTTGCTCTGAACTACCAGACTGAAGGTCGTGCTATGCAATTGTTGAGAGCTAAGTTTAGAGCCAATGGGAGTTGTGGTTATGTGCTCAAACCTAGCATCCTCAGACAAGGTATGTTTCTAATATTTTTCCAGGAGAATGGGAGCTAAATAAATTGTCATATTTCATAAATGTCAACATCAGGCAGCAAAAGAAACAAGTCTTTGGACTGATTAGTTTTAGAATGTCAATGTTTAAGTTCTTAAAAACTTTCTTATAGATGTATTTCATATTTCTCAATCTATATAATATTTGTTTGTAAATACAAAAAAAATCTTGACATGAATACAATGAACAAATGTTAGAAAGGTTAATAATATTCTTTAGATAGTACCCATGATCATCAAGTCTTTTTCTTAATATCAGAGTCACAATTTCATTCATTCAACCATTTTTACTCATCTTTTTTATGCATATCACAGACAAAGTCCATTTTGATGCAACATCCAATAATTCCATTGCTGGCGTCCAGAAGAAGCAACTGACCATTCACATCATCAGCGGTCAACAGCTACCCAAACCACCACAAAGCCTGCTGGGAGAACGTGGAGAGGTAGAATCCTCTTTGATCAAAATCATATTTCTGTAGAATGTACTTTAAAAGATGATTGTGGGAATTTTGTGAACTTTCACAAAATTTGTATAATTCTTCATGAAATCAGATTTGATGTATCAATTGTAGTGTTTGCCTGATGGATATAAGTTAATGGATTGTGATTATTTACATTTTTCTACGGCTCTGCAATTTAGTTACCTACAAATTAAATGTTTGATAAGCATTAACACTACCATTACTATTCATATATGATTTGATTTAATATTACACATATTTTCATAGAAGCCAGCCTGACTGATTCTGGCTTTAGTATTGATATGATTAAAGCAACAATTGTATGGTTTAATTTTTAATTTTTATTGAAAATACATTGGTTAAACAAAAGAATAGAGATATGCCTGTGTATATTCCCAAAATGTACATAGTTCTCCATTAAGGTGTATATATGTATGAGGTCATTAAAACCTTTTAAATGATGTCCTATTCTGTCCCAAAGCAATTAGTGATATTATATATACATCTCAAATAAGAATACTTTTTCTTTATTACACTTTGAAACGTCACTTTGATTTTGTTGTTGTTTAGATCATTGACCCCTATGTAGAAGTTGAAGTTGTTGGTCTGAATGGTGATTGCACCAAGGCACAGACTAGGACTGTTCAAGATAACGGTAAGATTTGGGTTCCAATAATGTGTAGTACGAGTTAACAATTTGTAAGAGTACATATTCTGCTCAAGCAATGCTAAAACTGGGTGAAATACAATATAGCAGTTTCCATGATGTAGGTGTAAAGATATGAACATGCAAAAGACCAAACAAAAATTGTGGATTTATCTTTCATTTGAAATGCTTAGGGTTTACTTATATGACAAGCGCAAAGATTTGTAAGAAATCATCTCCTTGTCAAATTAAGTCACTACTGTATATAAACTTTTTCAACTTATGTAAGAGATGGGGATTGCACATTTCAATAGAGGATGTGCCAGACTATTGAAATTACCATGTAACTAATGTACATATATATGTATACATGTATTTGAAATTTTGTGTTTGTGTTCAGAGGAAGTTTTTATTTGTAGGATATTTTTGCATCCAGTATGTTTTATTAACCTAAATAATTTTGTTTCATTCATCCTAAGGTTTCAATCCAGTCTGGGACTATGTAGTGACGTTCCCCGTCACTCTGCCTGAGCTTACTCTGGTCAGGTTTGTTGTATGGGATGAAGATCCCATCGGGAGAGACTTCATTGGCCAGGCAACCTTCCCTTTCACCAGCCTTTGTCAAGGTAAAAGGTTAACCCTTTCAATCTTGTATACAAATTAAACCAGTCAAATTTGTCATGTTATATATTATTTCATGAACAGAGCAAAGCTTCTCTATGTACTAAAAATTCAAAAGGGTTTATGAATTATGAATTAATTTACGATATCATAGCATAATGAAGATTTGGTCAATATGAACAATAGAAAATGACATAATGATTGAAAATTTGTCTTCTAAAACTGTATACCTCAGATACATGTTTGTAGAATTTTTGACACCATTGGGGTTGAACCAATTTGACATGCATTACAAATAAAAAGAGCTCTTCCAACGAATTTCATTTTCCTCAAGTTCTTTAACCATTTGCTAAGATGACGCTTGCAATTACTCTAAATTAGTTGTCATTTAAATTCATTAGTTGTTATTGTTATGCCTCTGTATCTTCCTTCAGGGTACCGTCACATCCATCTTGAGGGTCTTGACCATGCAACTGTCTTTGTTCATGTCACCATTGAAGACTTCACTGAAAAGGTAAGTGATTGACCTATACAATCATACCATATTTGGTAGAGGTCACTAAGAATAAGAGTGTACTATTATCAGCCAAATTTCTAAAATAATATTTTTAGCTTGTCAAGCAGAATTTTGGGATTTTAGTAAAAAATGATTTCTTTCAATTCAGTATACATAAATGTGTCTTCTTTATTAAAAGACGTAGTTGAAAGTGCATTGCTATATACTTGGAGTTTCTATCACTCTTACTCTTATTTGGTAATTAATTATTTAATGTTTTGTTACTTAGACCATGCGTGTACGATTAACAGTATTTAACTAATTGCCTGTGGGTACTCAGTCGTCCTTGTATTAAGCCTACAGGAATGAGATAATTCAGAAGCAAACTGGCAAAAGTAAGATTATGTAATGCCAGCAATAAATTATGACTAGAATTCGATCATGAAATGATAATGTATAATCTCTTCAGCAGAAATACATCAAAAACAGCAAAGGCCTGCGCTCCTCCTCCATCACCCGCACCACTTCCTCCCCGAGCCGCAACCGAACCAAATCCGTTGACACGGAGGTCAATCTGATGACCGGTGGAAGCCCCTCCCATCAGGCCTCGCCCAAGAGACGCACCTCCCTGGCAGAGAGGCTTGGTATCAGGAGGAGACACAGCACGACGGCACTCCTGGTGGAAGGCATCATGAATGTAAGCAGTGGCAGCGGTGGGATCAAGAGTCCTACCTCACCCACTTCCACACCCACCTTTGGTCTGCTGAGGCAGAAGAGAAGGAGCTATGAAGGAGAGATGAGGAAGGGTCGCTCACAAGGTGACGAGGAAGGATGCGATGATGGTGAGTTGAATATTCATCTATACATTCAAGGGTTCAGTGACACAAAGACGTAACTCCATATTTTGCCAAAATGAGTATTCGATATCAAAATGTTCAGAAAAATGTAGGCTTTCCATGAAACACAAAAGACTTTACTCCACCCAACACCCCATTGAAGTCAATGGCTAGTGAAACATATACTTAACTCCTTAAAGCCCAAGTGCTCAGTGACACATAAACCACTTTTTCTCAAAATGGCCAAAATGGAGTGACGTCTTTGTGTCACTGACCCCTCAACATGTACTCTCTGTAAGGCATTTACCTGCGTGTAAGCACACATTCTTCTGATAACATCAAAGATTTGTCAAACAATACTACTATTAATGGCTGTTTAAATTTCATCCATTTACAAACATAGATAACGACTGAAGCACTGTAGTAGCATATTGTTTTAAAATATTTGATGCATTTATGAGAAAGTGTGCTGATGCTGACAGGAAGCTAGAATGGTTTTGAACTTTGCTTTCATTTTAATCATCTCCATATCTGCATTTGCAAATATATTCCAGTATTTTAAACAGATTTGACTGTATTCAAGGTGATATTTTATTTAAATAAAAAGAAACATGCGAATGAAGCATGTGAAATCTAACAATATTGCTATCGAAGGGACAAAAAGATTTCCTATGGAATGATGGAATATCAGTTTGATACACAAGGCTTTGGTTGTAACAACCATCTTTTATTTATTGAATTGTACAAGTATATACAAGATTGCACTTTGAGCAAAATAGAAAGTATATTGTATCATATTTATATGTGTACAAGACAGTTTGTGTTGCACATTTCACTTTTACAATGCATTTTGGTGCCTGCAAATTGTAGACAATAGTGAATGCGAGGAGAAGTAGAGATTGTGGTCCATATAACATATTTTCATAAAGTCAGTATATACTGCAGTACTGGCAAACAGACATTAACAAACATCTGAACACAATGTCTCTCTTACAAACTTAAAACTGCAGCATTGTTGTCTGTTAATCGCCTATGTTGTGTCTCAATAACTTGAATGCTGGTGGGTGCCTTGCAAGATCCAAGATAGGGGAAAGACAAACAATTCTTGGCCAACTTGTTTCTGTATTAAAGCCATTGTAAAGATTCATCATTTGGGATTCATTATGACATCGTCGATTGATATTGAAAGTAAATAGTGTCCACAAAATAAGATTACATTTTGATCAGTAGTAATCAATTATGCTGGGTTCAGATAAAAAAAATAATTAGCTGTGAACTGATTTACCCCTTTTGAAATTCCATGTGATTTCATATTGTCATTAATCTGCAGTAAATGGACAGTTTCCAACATTTTATTAAGTTATATTTATTATAAGATATTTAAAGTTTTAAATATTTCTCACATGCCCCAAATGCAAGACATTTTAATCACTTAACATCATTTTATTTCATGTTCTAACCCATCAACTTACAAAAGGAGCAAAGTGACAGGTAAAATCCTTTGTGACATTAAACTTGTGTTTAATAATGTGTGACTGGTTACATAATGTGTGATCACTTTTTGCATGCAATCATATATTTATTCATGTATGCATTTGTTTGCTGTTGTATTAGATATTTGGCAGCACAAACTATTGATTTGCTTCCCTATCTTTTAGCTAATATTTTGGCTGTTGTTGATGTTCTGACTCTTACTTTCTATTATAAGAGCATCTGATATCAATTATTGGCATAAACGTATCTTTATACTTTAAACTTATTAGTCTTAACTTGGTTTTTTATTCCCCAAAACATATATGTGATCAATAGCTCAGAATGTTACCAGGCTACATGCACTCTTCAAATAACATTATGTGTTTTATGTAATTGTGCATATTTGGGGTCCATATATATATATATATACTTGTCAATAGTATATATCTTTTCTTTTTAAAGGGTGTAAAAGACAGCAATAACATGTATTTTTTTCTATTTTTATAATTCTGTGATTGATTGCCTTTTGCTATAGATCACATTCCTATCTCCTTTTTTCAGATTGATTGATTTATAATACTATTTTCTTCAATTTCGATTTTATATCTACACTCACACTCTCTTTCCTCTTGATTTATGTATCAAATAATATCACTTATTAAAGAATAAAATGTTAATATATTGTTTTTGTTCTCTTATTTACTCAGTTTTTGGTGATGACGACTGTGACTTGAGTCCTGTTGACTGTGATGCCATTTTGGATCGCATCATGTCAAGTGAGGTAGCCGTAGAGCTAGAGGCAGATGGTAGTGTGAGTGTTCCTCTCGATGAGATTATACACATCCTCCGCCTAGGAATTTCTCCTTCACAAATCATCCAAGTCATCCAAGATGGCCGCTTGAGTCTGAGACCAGCGCTCCATGAGGTTCCTCCCATTAGCTCAGTCGGTGATTCTTTGGATGTTGTAGCTAGAGGTGAACTAGACTCCAGTCCAATGGACACTCAAGAAGGATTAGGTAGTGGAATCCTTTCCAAGTTAGAACATTATGACCCTGAGCCAGCTCCTACCTTGAGTAGAATCTTAGACGATGATGATCTTGTGTTTCCTATGAATAATAACGATATCTCAACAGAGATGGAGGCCCTCCTGTCTGCCCGCTTCACGAAGGAGAGACTAGCCTTTGGGATGGTGTCCTATGATGAGTGTTCTTCGACTGAAGACTGCTCAAGTCTGGAATCTGCTGAGGTTTTTGTGACTGACACTCCAATAACTGACCCTCCAATAACTGACCATGTGACCAATAATACATCAACTGACCATGTGACCAATGACACATCAATTGATCATGTGACCAATGACACATCAACTGATCATGTGACTGATGACGCATCAACTGATCATGTGACCAATGACACATCAACTGACCATGTGACCAATAACACATCAACTGATCATGTGAACAATGTCACATCAACTGACCATGTGACCGATATTGCAACAGGTGAACTCCTTTCAGGAGAGAATGGTCTTGTCTCTGGAGAGAACCATGCACAGCCAGAGCAAGAGATAGAAATACAAGATAGAGAAATAGGATTACCACAGTTAACAAACTCCTCTGAATACAAGGTAGAAGGTAATAGTGAAGCAGATGGGATTCTAGACGATCCCTGTCTCCAGGAAAATCTGGGTAGTGACTATGATAACCAGGGGGATATTGTGTATGATTTTGTAGAACGAGATGATAATGTAGTACATGTACCTGGACATGTTGAGTTGGCTTCACAGCCAAATGAATTCGTCCAAAGGTCGAATCAAGATGATGTTTCTTCAAACAGTAATGAGGGTATGTGTCTGTCAAGCATGGGGAACCCTAATAAATTCTCTTCATGTAATGGGAATAATGACGCATACAGTAATACCTCCTATTCAAGGAATGAGGATCATTATAATCTTAGCTCAGTAGATCACTCTCAAGGGTATATGCAATATCCAGAGGACAGAGAAGGGCGGTTATCACAAGAGTGTGTCAAACAACTTGTACAAGGTCAGACAGAAGTAGAACTGGATACGGTTTCTCAAGGCCAGACACGACACCCAGAGTATTGTGAATCAGAAGGACAAATGGATTCTCTTTCCAATGTTGTGGACTCTATGTTTGATCTGGTAGCCAGCCTTGCAGAACAAGAGAGGGAGCTACAAACCTTAGAAGAGAGAAACCATGTGACAAAAGAGTTGAATGCTATCATTAGCCCTTCTAATGGGGAAGAAAACCTATACAGAAACTGTCCAGAAGACCTATCTCCAAATGTTGTGCCACCAAATTGTACTGAAGACACCAAAATGCAAGTGCAAACACCCAAATCTCTGGAATATACTGGAAATACGCAGTTCCATGATTATAGCTGGCATCAATCAAGACATTCTGAAGGCCCTCTCAATGAGTCTGAACTAAACGATGCTTCCTGTAATCTTCCAGATTCTTCTGATAGTTGGAATACTCATGACCAGCCAAGACCACTGACACGCACGGGGTTGTCACCAGATACAACTCCTCTGAAGAGTTCAAACCTCACTTCAAAAGTGAATGGAGACCTGCCAGATGAAACAGTTCCACTGGAACACAAGAAAGTAACACCTACCAGCTCTTCTTCCAGTCATAGACCAAGAAAGAAGTCATTGGTAAAAGTTCTTAGTGGGCTTTTCCAGAAGTATGAACTGTTCGATGCCAAGCAGACTGAGTCCTTCAGCAAAGGAATAAGGTCGTCCCTTAGAAGGAAATTCATGACTCGAAGTGTGCCTGACATCAGCAAGATGAGCTTCAAGGAAGAGGAGGACAACGAAAGCAAGGAGAGTAATGGGTACATGCAGAGTGTTCAGAAGAAAGTATGGTCATCCAGTAACCAAGACATAAGAACTACACGACCAGTGAGTAAAAGCTTTGAGAACCTTTGTGGTATCATGGAAGAATCTCACACAACAAAGATGGCTCGGATGTTCTGTTCTAGCTATACCAACATCGAGAATGAATGTTCACCATACAGATCTGAACTTCCAGATGACTCTGGCACTAAGATGATTCCCAGTGGAGACCATGAACCTAATGGCTGTGTACATATGAGGGAGCAAGATGTCAATGAAAGTGCTCTTACCAATGTGGTTGTTTTCACAGAGGACAAGGCAATTCAGACTGATGAGGATACAAATGCAGTTTCTTTGAAGGACCAAAGGCCCAAACTTAATAGATTGATACAAGGTTCATGGAATCGTATTGGTCAGCCAACAAGACCTCTCAGTTGTCCTGTATTACCTCAGGAAACCAGCAATGAGAGCAATAAAAACAGGATTGTGTACTTTCATGAACAACCCCTTGATAAGCCACATGCTTCCTCAAAGCTAAAACAGAAGAACTGCACACAAGGAGAAGGACCAAATGAAAAAGTTGAGCAACAATCCCAAAAGTTGCTTGACCTTGAAGATATCATAGTTACATTGGCAGATGTGTCCTCTGAAGACCCTGATAGTGGTGATGATGAAGGAGACTTTAGCAGTCACATATGCATGGTCCGAGGATGTAACTGTGGTGTTAATGATCTTTCCAACCTCCTAGACTCTCGTCTCTTGGTTGAAACTTGCTTCACTGGCGCCGAAGATGAAGGGGCAAATGAAATAGAACAACAGATGAGATCAAACTTTGAGAAAAATGGAGATTTCTATGCAAGAAAGGACAAGCAAGAGAATGATGCAACTGATGATGATCAGACATCAAGGACTACCAGATCTGTTGCACCTCTGAGAAGCATACTTGATGATAAGGAATCAAATACTACCTTTGGCACTGGTCATAGTATTTCATCCATACACACCCACCTAGGAGGCGCCCGCCGGAGCATAGGAACCTTCAGAAGCGAGTACAATCGCAGCTTTGATGACGGTGACAACACTGATGATGAGGGGAAAACGTTGACAAACAGTCCACAGAAGATAGTTTCACCAGGTACTTGTACGAGGGAACAAACTCCACCTGATCTTAAACAAGAATCAATCATTGGTGTCCTTGATCTAAAACCTATTCAGGAAGTTGAAATCCTGGAAGACAGCTTCAGCAGTGAAAGTATCCCCTCATTAAGTTCCACTGAAGGAACTTCAGCTTCAGAGAATATTGATACAGATCCAGAACAGCTTGAAATTCCGGTAGATGATGAAGAAGCAAGTATAGAGGAAGAGGGGGAAGTTTCTGAAGAAGGAAATGTCACTCCAACTAATGATATCCATGACCAGTGTTCTTCCATGACAGAGGCTGATGAAAGTGCAAGAACAACAGGTCAAGAAAATAATACAGAGATTGTAGAAGAAGAAGCTAGACCCAAGAGTGTTAGCAGTGAATGTTCCTATGATATGTTCAAGTCTTTGGACGAATTGAGTACTGTGCTAGATGATGAGTTGCTTCATGGGAGGAACCATAGCAGGGGTTCCACTCCTACATGTACTTCCTACACTTCTCATTCCATCCAACCACTCAAAGTAATAACGCCTATCAAAGAGGAGGGTAGAAGTCCCACAAGTTTTGACGTTGAGAATAGAGAGGATATTAGAGCTGTGCAAAATGAATTTGATTTCCCCTCTGTAAAATGTAGCAACATGGTACTTGCTAGACCTGACAAAGCACCTGTCGGTTCAAGTAATGCCAATGAAGAAAAAGCACACGGAAGGCCCCCAGTGCCCCCAAGACCTGTGATAGGAAGTGGCATTTCCGTCAGGTTCTTAGGTCAAATCCCTCGTCAGATGTCTGCATACACCTACAGTGACTCTGATTCAGACTATGATTCAACAACGAGCGGTTCATCACAAGAGACTGTGGTTGAGCTCATTCCTACTCACCCACAATTTGCCAGGCCATTGGCCAAGCCTCCCGTTCCACCTAAGAGCCCAAGTCTAAAGGCACAGCTCGTAAAACAAGGCTCCAAGGAAAAACCTCCAGTTCCACCTAAACCGCAACACATCAAAGCACTTGCAGCGGAGAAGAGAGCCAAAGCACTCCAAAAGAGTAACAGTCTTGAAACATCCCCTGACACTACTTGCCCAGAATTTCCTGCCAAGAAGGAAGATTCTTCCTTTTTCAAGTTCAAGGGTGAAGACACTGTAATGGGAGGGCAAGCAGGATCCATCGATGGAAATGGCCACCAAGGAATTCTTTCCCCAGGAATGTTATCACCAGGGTTAATAAATTCCTTAACAAGTATTCCACCAAACTCATCACCAACCCCAAGCGATCCACATCAGGGCCCTTCTAACAAGGACACTCCATCATCACATGAGCAATCGGAAAGCATGTACAGTGTAACCACAAGAAAGAAATTCAGAGCAAAGCCCCCGCTGGAGCATAGGCATAGTACAGGTTCTTTGTTTTCTCTAGCTGATCTCCCAAGCATCAATGACAGACCTGCAGGACTCCCATATACTGCTCAGGAAACCATCCCAGGTGAAGAATTCCTTGAGATATGGGATCAGTCGCTTGAGAGCTGGTCTCTGGATAGAAAGAAACGATCAAGTCAGAGAGTCTACTTCATGCTAAATGTCTGATGAAAATTTGAACAGTAAACTTGCCATTTTATAGCAATTTTTAAAAATGATTATGCAGTACATGCTGGTGCCTTGCTTGCTTCTCCCTTATTACAATGGTTTAGGTTTGGGTTATTATCTGTGATATACGTAAGAATCATTGTCGATAAGGGTGTACATGATGAAAAGATCTGCAATTTAGCCTGCTTTACCTCAGCTTTGTACCCGAGGATCACATTTCTCATTGAAAAATACCACTCTACTGTGAGAGTATACTCTGTGTCTTCTTTCGAGAAGTCCAGCTTAGTTTGAAAACATCCTATTTAGCAATATTATTATGATGATCAGCACATATAATCATGTCGAGGGTTCGGTGGCACAAAGACGTAACTCCATATTTTGCCAAAATGAGTATTTGATATCAATATGTTCAGAAAAATGTGGGCTTTCCACGAAACACAAAGACTTAACTCCACCCAACACCCCATTGATGTCAATGGCTAGTGAAAAATAGACTTGACTCCTTAAGGCCCAAGTGCTCAGTGACACCTAAACCACTTTTTCTCAAAATGGCCAAAATGGAGTTACGTCTTTGTATCACTGATCCCTCTTTGTACTATCCCATCTTTGCTTCTCACATGTAACAAGTTTTGCAAAGGGTATGAAGAGTTTCATTTGTACCATATGCCTATTCAGTGTAGCTCTAGAACAAGTGGAAGTACCTGTATTTGCTGGTCCATTTGGGTATTTGACGGGTGCATTCTATGTTTGTGGGAGCATGTCTGAAAGAAAGAGAAACAATGATTGAATGGTATACATCTTGACTATATTATTATTTGTATACACATACAATGTACATGTACTTATGATTCTTAAGCATTATTCTTTACTTAATTCTTTATATGTGGAAACTGAAATTCATGTCTGTTAAGAAATTCATCTGAATTTCTCGTATTTTAATTTTTGACGTCACTTTTTGATACAAGGTCAAATATTAATGTTTATGTTCATATATCCTACAGTTTTCTCTAGTTTAATTACTGACAGCATTAAAACTGTACATTTAGGATGTTTTTTCTACAGTAGAAGAAATTTATCTTATTTTTACAATTGATGTGATTTCCAAGAATTTATGGAAACAATGTATATATTACCTCTGAAAGATTTTATGAAACTGATGTATGATTTCGGGTTAACAGTTTATTTTCTAATCGTGATGTATTTGACGTTAAAATGACAACTCTAGCAGTATTTTTCATAATTTATTGATAAAAAGTGAATATTTTGTTTTATTGGTGTTCTTTGTCAGAGACAACTATATTTACCTAATTGATCAGAACTATCACTTAATTACATTTTATTATAGTTCTCTATAACATTCTCGTGGTAATAAATTTTATCTTGTTAGCATTATTTATTGATTGATTGAGAATATGTGCAATGTATTGACCTTATATACTGCTGCTTTACACTATTTGGTTGTGTTTTACTTTGTTATTTTTTTTTTTTTGGGGGGGGGGGGTGATAGATTATTGCTGCAGCTTTTATGTGTTATTCCTAATATGATTGTATACAAAATTATAGGTCACACTTTTCTGTATACATGTAGGCTTGTGTATTTAATATGGACAGTGTTTTATAATGTACTACTTACAACTTTCTTATTTTCATATTATATGTAGGTATTCGGGTTAAGTATGTAACACTTTACAAGAAGGCAACAACTAGATTTAAAGCAGGAGTTTATATTGCGATGGTATCATGCTCGTGTCTTTGATCACTGCTTTAGTTTAAGAAATGACTTTCAATTTATCAACATTTAATAGCATACTGACATTTCTGTTAAAGTAATTTTTTTAATTGATTTAAATCTCTCATTTTGTAACAGAAAAACATATATCCAATCAACAAATAAACAAATAGATATCCATCTGATATGCTTGTAGACTTCTTTCATTTTTATTCACCAAAATGTATTATTGGTTTTTCTTATATGAAATTGTTATATGAATAGTAAAAAGTAATACATTCTATCATTAAGTTCTGTAATCGCAATTTTTGTATATCCCTCTCATGTCTTTACAATTCTTATTTTCTTGTGAGAAAAATAAATTTCTCAACAGATTTGTATACAACACAATTTAGAGAGATTTGTGTATTACCGTCATTTTAACAGCGCAAAAAACCCTCAATGGTCCCTGCGAACTTTTTTTTAGAACCCTCGAACCAAACCAGCCCATCATAACCTTCTTGTGTATTACCATGCCTGGACAAACTACATCTAGTGACACTAATCAATGGACAAAAGTCCCTGAAGAAACTATTACCAACAATCACCCCAAATATAGATTCATCCATACCCAACCACACCGAGAACAACTACCCTCGTTATGATCATCCTCGGACAAGCTGCCCTTAAAAAAGTGCAACCCCTTAAACAAAAATCATCCTTGGACAAATTACTTTTAGGACAACTACTCTTTAGACAAACTACTCTTACTCAGCATTCCATACTGACCACCCCGTGACAATTGCTCCCTAGACGACTATCCATAGAAAAACCACTCCTAGGACAAATAAACCAAGGACTAGCTTTTCTTCACTCACAAACTACCCTCGGACAAGCACTCCTTTTACTACAATCCACAGACAAACTACACCTAGGACAACTATCCCTTGGACAAACCTCACCCCTGACTAGACTGACAAGCCCAAGATAACTATATTCTGTTCCCTTTACTTATCAGCTATTTTCTTATAAACCGCATATAGGCAATTTGCAATTTGCGGTATACAAATATCTTATCATTATTATTATCTTCACTACCATACCCAGACAAACTACCATCCCCAGACAAGGTCATCCCTAGACAAAAAAACCTCTAAGACAACTACCATTAGGACAAACTACACACTTGATTAGCATTCCCAGAAATATACACCCTGAACTGGCATCGCAGACAGGCCACCCCGGAACAAGTACCTCATCAACTACCAACCCTTAAAAAAAAAAAAAAATCTCCTTGGATTAGCAACCCCAGAAAATCTACCGCTGGGACAACTAAACCTTTGACTACCAACTCCAGACAAACTACACTTGTCCACGTAGCATCCCTAGACAGACCGAAGACTATCTTTCCTGGATAAAACTACCCTGGGGAAAAACTTTCCCATCTAATGCCATCCACAGACAAACCACACCTAGGACAACTATCCCTTGGACAAACTACACCCTATATTGACATCCCCGGACAAATTACCCCGACGAAAACTGCTATGTGTAAAGTCATCCCATGGTGAACAACTTCTAAGGAGTAACTACACCCTGGACTACATTCACCCTGGACTACACACTGGACTACATTCAGACCTTCCCGAAACGACCGTCCCCTAGACGATCATCCCCATAAAATCTACCACTGGAACAACTAAACCCTTGACTAACCTTCCCAGAGAATCTACCCTTAGACAGCTATACTTTTACTACCATCCCTGGACAAAGTTACACTAGGATAAATACATACTGGACTACCATCTCCAGACAAACTACGTCTTAGACAACAAAACTATCTGAGATAACTGCTCATGCCACTTGGATTACCATCCTCAGAACAACTATCCCATACACTACCACTTATCTCTGGAAAATATAGCCCAATTAGGACAATAATTATTAGAACCCTTCATCATTTTTTTGGCAATGCCCTTGCCACTAGCATCCCGAGACGAGCTACCCCAAGGACGAATTTTCTTTGACTTCTATCCCCAGACTACCTCTAGGACAACTATTCCCTAGATGGATACACTATTCCGAGGAGAAATATCCCACTGAACTGTTATCCCCGGACAAACTACCGATGAAGTAATACCTGCATAGACTATTGTCCAACACAAGCGACCCTTGGGATTCTCCCTTGGCTAGCATCCTTGGGCGAACTATCACTAGGTCAAATACACGATAGATTTCTATCCCAAGAAGTACTACACCTGAACATCTAGGACAGTTTTTCCCTGGACTATAATCCTCGGAAAGACTACTTTGGAACAACTTACCCTTGGGCTACCATTCCCGGACAAACAGACCCTAGGACAACTGTCACTAGACTACCATTACCAGGAGAAGAAAAAAATACCCCTGAGACAATTAATCTCTAGACTACCATTCCTGGACAAACTTTACTGGGGCAACTAACCTCTGTATTTTGACCTACCATCCTCTGACAAACGACCCCTATGAGAACTCCCCTCAATGTATGGTAATTGGAATAATTATCATTAAGTGTTTTTCCTTGCGGTATTAAAATAGTGTTATTTTTCCGAGGTGATAGTCAAGTATAAAGTCGTCCAAATGAGGAGACGATTTTGATCTTTATTACCGTTTTAATACAAGAGAGATATCATTGGACTTTATAGAGGTGATGATGTAAAAAAGTGATGAATCGCTTTTGCTGAAAGTATCCCTATACCTCTTGATTTTTTTGGTTTAATGTCTTCAAAAAATCACCAAATTTGTTAATGCTGTCCTGGTTTATTCCTAATTAGTAGTG
>JAVYIG010015639.1:32500-34967 GCA_035222895.1 Strongylocentrotus droebachiensis | reverse complement strand
GACGCGGTTTTGCCTCTTCATGTAATGACGTGGTTAACCGCAGCGGTTTTTTAGATGACGTAAGTGTAATATGCTTCTCATTTATGAATATTATGACATAGAGCTCAGTGTTGCGCGAAGTCGTCATTCATTAACGCGTAAATAAAAAATAAATAAAAAACCGCAGCGGCTTTTTTTTATTTGCGTCGGTTTACCGCACCATATCTGGAGAAAGACAAACTGCTGTACAAACATCATTATATGAATAATTTCCTTACATTTACATGAGGAATCGATACTATGAAATACTATATAGTAGGCTAGATACAGAGATAGAGTAGAGAAGGTCTGAGAAGAAGTCTAGCATTAAAAGATAAGTTCACTTGAAATACTAAATAATTGGCTATATCATTTCGGGCCTTTTGTACTATGAGGTGTTTATTTACTTTTTAAACCCTGAAAATGTCAATTTTGTGCCCTAAACACTCGTTCAGACGGAGCGTTAAACCGTGGCCTTTAAAAATAAAAGGTGATATTTATAACGTTTTAAATGAATGTCAAACGCTCACAATAAAGGTCCTACGCTTATCTACTAAGCTTCGTGTTATAATACACATAATTATAACCGTTAAGCGTATTACACTTACGTCATTAAAAATAAACGCCGCGGTTAACAACGTCATAACTGAACGAATTTGTTCTGGTGCTAGTGCATCGTTTACCGGTAAGCACGGGCAGGGTTCAGATGTATTTCTTTCGTTTATTATAGAGGATTATAATATGCTAAATCAACCTATCATTATATACATACATTTTCCGTATTTTGCATGTATGTATCTCCATTGATTGTTTCCTGGTTTTGTTAGCGCGTTATTGTACGATATAATCATACTCTCGTTTGGAAACTGTTAGTGTGCCTACATTCATGTTTTTCGTGAAATACGAGGTTTTTAGTCTTTTCTGAAATATGGAAGAAAATGTTTGCAAGTCACACTTTTACTACCTACTTATTTTTAACTGGTTATAGTGTTATATGTTTAAAATCATGCACTCCATCCTTCGTCCTTGTTTACTATCCAAACTTGATATGGGCGAACAATATCAGTATGGAACACCGAACTTTTCATACTTTAATCCTTTTTATTTTCAAAATTGAATAATGATATTTGTACCATGTAATGCCGTTCTCTTTAAGCATTTCTCATTGTTAGCATAATTATGATCTCTTATGTAGTAAAATTATTATATATAAGGGTGCGGTTTTATCATTTTACTTTCATTTTTTTTTTAAACGATGAAATATTCATTGTGACATTTAGTTGTAACTTCTGAATCCTGTATTTTGTATTTTGTCATGTTTATAGAACACGGACCGCTGCAAATGGTATGTGAAATAAAAACCCCGCACACGGTAGATTTTTGTCTGACTTATTATCTACGCAGCTCCGTTGCTAAGCAACTAATAAATGATCCGCATGTTCGCATATTTGCATTAGCCTTCGACTTTTTTGACTTGTCTCTTTTCATATTTTATTTTTCATCTTCAAGATTACAATTATGAATGATCCTGATGGATTAAATAGAAGTTTTCAAAAATCTTTCAGTTTCAGGATGACTTGCTACCGATGCATCAATATCTGTCAAGAAGAGTAAATAAATGGAGTGATAGCCTACGCACATCCGGCAAGGCAATACTAGAGGAGGGGGGGCGGGGGAAGGGTGATACCCCTATTCAAAAATCTCTGCCAATACATTCTGAATTTTGATAACCTTTGAGGGGGTTTTAATACGTATTTTACTTTCTATGGTTATTGTTAAAAAAAAAAAAAGGCGAATTTATCGGTATATTTCGTAAAAAATGCCCCTTCCCCACATTCGAAATCGTCTAGCAAAGCCCCCGTTCTTAGAAAGGTACACAATTAAAGGGCGTTTTCGTTCACCCCAAATCATAAGTAGCTAATCTAAACAGCAAATTAGAGTGAGTGAAAAATGAAAAGAGATTCAGATGTGAAAATGTCGAGTTATTATTTAGATTTTTGAAGCGTAAGGCATTATGACGCACGAGGTGTGTAAATAATTGACATCAAAAGTGAATTTATTTGACGGATGTAAAATTAGTCCCAATATAGAGGTAAAAAAAAAGCTTTTAAAATTGAAAAAAAGTATAAATATACATGTACATATTTAAAATTAAATTGATTGGGGGAAGACAGCGACAATTTTAATCGAGGTCACAATTATTATGTTTGTGGTGTTGAATCATCGTTTAATAATTGTTGACAGAACGTGAGGATGGATAATGACGAGAGAGTTGGAAATGGTGTGTGTGTCTGTGTGCGTGCGTGTGTGAGAGCCTGAGGAAGAGAGAGAGAGAGAGAGAGAGAGAGAGAGAGAGAGAGAGAGAGAGAGAGAGATGGAGATAGACAGACAGTGAGAGAGCGGGAGAGAGAGAGACAGGGGAGAGATAGACAGATAGACAGAGAGAGAA
>JAVYIG010015639.1:0-30000 GCA_035222895.1 Strongylocentrotus droebachiensis | reverse complement strand
TTCAAGTGGTTTTCGAATGACGTGAATAAAAGCGAGGAGAAATATAATGACCGCAAAATTGATGCCATCCGAATGGAGGATGAACATGATATCGACATTCAATATGTTTAGTTGGCAGTAATGTGTAGCAGAGTGTTTGAACCAAGAGACCATGCCGACTCTGCTCTTGAGATGGCGAGAGAGGTGAATTTGCCGTTTGGCCTATAACCAGTTCGTCTACTAGCCAATTAATATTATATATATCCCCGTTATGATATACACCCAGCCTGCCTACTATCCACTTGGTCTCATAATCATTTCGTCTACTTATCATTAGGTCTAATGACCATTTAGGCTAATAGTTAGTTGGTCCAAATTTCATTTGGTCTAATCTCCAATAAGTCCACTACCCATTTGTCTATCAATCATTTGCTGTAATTGCGAGTCTTTCTAATTCCCAGTTTGTCCAATGCCCATTTTGTCTACTATCCATTATCATAATACCCCCTTCACATACACGGATTTTTCTTACGAGTCCTTACGGATCGCACAAACTCACGGATCTTTCACGGATCCTAACGATTTTACCACTTTTACGACGGTTTAAGAGTTATTACGAGCTGTTTGCGGTTTATTACGGATTATTACGAGTTATTACGATGTATTTACGGCAACAGTTCACGATTTGTAACGAGTTGTCACGGATAACTACGAGCAACTAACGTGTTAGTTACGACCTGTTAACGTGTTGTTACCAATAGTTTACGAGTAAGTTACGAGTATTTACGAGTCCTTACGATTTTTAGCCAAAAAATAACAACTGAAAATGAGTGTTCGAATTTGCAGCTTTTATACCTTTCCCCAAATCATAATTATTTCGTAAGCTTACGTAAAGTATACGTATCTATTCGTAAAGTACTAATAACTACACGTAAAATGCTCGCAATAACCCGTATCAATCCGTAAACCCATCGTAAAATGACCCGAATAAAATCGTAAACAACACGTAAGCACACGTTACCATCCGTAAACTGCTCGCAATAATCCGTAAATAATCCGTAAACAAATCGTAAACTAACCGTAAAGAATCGTTACAAAAATCTGTTACGAGTCATTTGCGGATGCTTGCGAGCAGTTTACGAATGGTTATGTGTTGTTGCGAGCGGTTTTACGGATGGTTACGGATTGTTACGAGCTATTTAAGAGCTATTTACGGAAAAATCAATCCGTGGACAACCGTAAGAAGATTTTTGACATGTCAAAAAATTTGCCTCTCCTTTCACGGATCATTAAGAGTGTCTACGAGTTGTTGCGAGTTGTGACGAGTTATTTAGGGATACCAGCGAGTTATTTACGGAATGCTTGCGATTGACTACGAGTTGGCGATCCGTAAGGACTCGTAAGAAAAATCCGTGTATGTGAAGGGGGTATAATGGTCCTAATAATCATTACATCATAAATAATGATAATCATCAAGTCATTTTACCAAATGATATGTAGACGAAATAATTATTGGACCATGTGGATAGTAGACTTGCTGGGTGTAGACCGTATGGGAAGAGCCCCATTTGGTAGTATAGACGAACTAGTCAAGTTGTAGACCAGCGCCAGAGACTACCAGAGCAAGGCTTCGCTCGAGACTTCCCTGAAGTTGTGTTTAAATGTCAAATTGGGGGTCTGTGTTTGCAGACTAACAATACTCAGAGTACCTGTATATTGATCACGTGTCTCTGGACGAACGGTGAGAGTTCGTGAAAAGGTGACCATTAATTTTGAGATTTGTCATTCTTAAGATGCCCTCAATACTGAAATAGGATATGATATGAAATAGCTGAAGCTGAAGTGTTTGAACCAAACTTTCATGCTACATGATTGTGTAGTCCATTGTCACACACAAGTCATATCTGCGTACATTGCATATGTTTTTTAAATAAGATTTAGTCAGAATCATTTGGATAAAACAAACAAAACAAACCAATCAAAACTAACGAATAATAATATAGGCCTAATAATGATAATGACTATTTGTAAAGGGCCATATTCGTTTGGCAGAAATGCTCAGGCGTTCAGTGCGCTCATAAGTATTAAGTGGCGGAGCTACCAATACAATCAGCCTTAAGATCACTATTCTCTTTAAAAATGACATTCTGTGGAGTTCAAAAATAAAGCAGATTCATGAAAAATTCATAAACTTGTCTCCTGATTTTTGTTGTTGTTGCTATTTTTGTTCATTTTCCCCACTATGATTTCTATGGAAGTTGGACTCATTACAATTTTGATCCTTTTTTCTTTTATTTAGTTTCATCTTTTGCTTTACTTTTTTCCTTTTTCCATACACTCATGCTTATTTCACCTTTCTTCATGTTTCTTCCGCTTTTTTTTATTAGCATGATTGATATAATTCCATTTGCTAGAAAAAATCTATATCAAGTTGTAAAAAATCCCCATAGTTGAATAATTTTCTCTGTCAGCTTCCCCACTGTTGATCTTGAAATATAGTGCCTTGTTTTCTCTAGTCCTTCACCTTTTCACCTTCCTTCCGCATGTCGATTTCTATTAGGCCTATTTACACAATTTCCCCTTACTTTGCTCAAACATAGCATGCTTCACTGGTATAGGTTTTGTTGCTTCAAGTCGAATCATTACATACTGATAACTATCGGGCATAATTAAGTCACATCCATACACACACGCACGCACACCATCACGCACACACGTACCCTGAGGCCATCCCACACACACACACACACACACAACCCACACACACACACACGCACACACACGCACACACACACGTTCTCACATCAGGGCCTTTGTGGGGCACCTGATTGTGGGGTATTTCTGTGCGTTCCAGATATACCTTGTGGTCCCCTACTAGTGGGGTATGTACAACCTGGCGATAACAACCCGGCTGTGTGCTTACGATGTTACCATAAAAAAGTGTGCAAGTTTTAGCACACGCTCACAAAATGTCATTTATGGGGTACCACTTCTAATGCCCCGCAGGGCATAGGACACCGAATATACAGTCATTTGAAAGACTTTACTCTGTGGGGTCCTGAAAAAATACCCCACAAAGTAAAAAATGCCTCACAAGGGGTATGTGAAGCGCACATAAAACCCCACAAAAATGCTGAGGTGAGAGCGCGCACACACACACACACACACACACAAACAAAGACAAAATCTCGAACCGCGCCTGTGAATAATATAGTATTAATGACTGCTTTGAGAGAAATAGTTGTTTTTATACGCTCAAGGGAAGGTTAGAATTGTGCTATTACCCGAGGCGTGCCGAGGGGAATAGCCCAATTGTAACCTTCCCGAGAGCGTATAAAAACAACTATTTCTCGAATATTAAAGCAGTCATTAATACTTTTATATGCCGAAAAAAATAGACTAAAAAATATAATTTTTTTATGTTTTTTTTTGTCGAAGATGGGAATTGAACTATTGCGTACAACAGGTGACGTATCTGAAACCAACGCCTTAGACCACTCGGCTATCGCGCACCGTTACCATGCTTGGCAGTTTTCTCCAATATATACATTAAAATGGATTGAAAACGGCTTCGCGTGAGGGATGCTTCGCAAAAGCTCCATTAAACGGACCCTTCTTTTACTTTTGCAATGCATATTGGCACGAACTTAGATCAAGATCTATCGGCAGATGTTGTTTTTTTGTTTTTGAGAGTTTATTTTCGTCTTCATGTCAACAATGCAAGATAAAATTGTCGGTAAGATCGATCGAGATTCAATTGTATTGAAATTACCGACCAATTCTTCGCACACGTATGGTATCCTCGATCGCTCAGACCATTTTTTAACATGTAAACCTATGGGGTAACCATGGAGACTGAACTATTTTCCCAATAACCATGGTTACTGGGAATTTTACAGAAATAGTTGAAGTTTATGAATGCAATTTCGACCAATCAGATGGCTGGATTTCTTAAGTGAGGTATATAATAACTGATATAAATTTATAATTTCTTTTCATGCTAGACTATTCTTTAAAATCGCATTTCTAAATCTTTGTTAATGTTTTTATTCATCTAAATATCGTATAAATGTTGGTGTTGGTTCCGCCCTACATATTCAATACAGGCATGACCTTATGATTCTACATGCAGGCATTGTTATTTCAAACAACAATGAACACTAAAATCTCAAAGACTAAATTTGATAGCTGCATTGGATTAATTTCTATCACCATAACCTAGATCAAAGAGAAAAATAATCTCCGCCGCTGAAGAATAGTGAACAAAACGAATTACGAGTTTAACAATGATCGACATTTAAGCCCTATTTGGAACACTAATTCGAACCGACGAAAATCGAGGCAATTATTTGAGAGGGCATGTACATAAAAAGTAAAGTTATTGTAAAGATTACTATTTCCACCATATAGAATGCTGCTCTTATCGACTGAGGATAATGTGAATATGGTAGAAAATTGGTTTCCATGTCCCTGCATGAACAAACGAACTGTATTCTGAGCAAAACGCAAGCCATACATAGAAAAATGTCTAAACAGCAGACGAATGAATACCAATAGACAAAAGATATTTTCCATTAAATTACTATTTATTCAATACTCCCTATTATTACATTGATTCTGATGACCTTTAACTTAATTCACCAACAAGCAAATCACATGACTACTTATGATAGAAACTAAGTACGACAAATAGATAATTAAACAGGAAATGAATACACACTCTAAATAATAGCCAATATTGGGTAAAAATAAAAGGGAACATGCAATTTTGTCGGGTAATTTTTAATCTGCCCACTCTGGGGTAAAATTTACAATGTGTCATGGTTTAAAGTGTATAGAGGACACAATACTATCTTACGACGTAAAATATTGAAGAGGAATTAAATTCCAGGAAAAAACATGTTTGAGATAAGACAGTCGAAAGTAATTGTTTGTATCTAATGAGCACTATAGGAATGGAGGATCTCCCATAATTTGGCAAAGCGGGCGTATGTGACGTCATTTAAGGAGAACCCGACATTATTTTATCTATTTATATAGAACTACTACAACATTATTATCATTCTTAGGTTTATGATAGAGTGAATATATTTTACATAAGAGGGTATAACAATCTGTTATCTTCAAAACACCATGTCAAATATATGTGTTCCATCATGAATTTAGCATTGGGATATTTAAATAAATTTGAAAATGATTTACACAATAAATCTGAGGATTGGTCTCCGTTTATGATATCAAATGTGGCTGAATTTCCGCTCGGAGTTTCTTCATGATGATAATATGTCCTTGACTTTTAAAAAGATTTAAAGCTTTTTTTTAAATATATTTTTTGGGGTCATTTTGTTCAATACTTTGTTTCCTCTTCCACTCAGAGTAATGTTATAATGAAGGATCAATCTCATCTAAATTAGCAATATAATCTTCTTCTAAAATATCTAAATGCCCTCAAAAGGTAGTATAGAATAGAATTTCAAATATAATTTACCTTAAACAATTAATAATGAAACAGTTAAGAAGAAATGATGAATACCCTATAGTCACACCAGCGAGACCGACTCCACACCGAGAACAGACCGACCGCATGGTTATAATGATGGAGTAAAAACCGGTCGGTTTAAAGTCAGTTTGGAGTCGATTTGGAGATGTGACTGAGGAATTAGATAGCAAGATATGAAGTGGTTGGTGCTATATGGTAGTTACGACAGGTGTGATACTTTTGTAGGTTGCCTTGAAGCCTTTTCTCTCTTCGTATTTATCGGTGATGAATGTCAGCTCCAATATGTTCGACACGGATACGAATGGACCAACATTAGTCCTGGTTCCACACAGTCTGAAATATACCACCAAAACACGATGTCATACGTTATATCATGGCATAAGGCCCCTCTCAATTCAACTTTGCCATTATATCATTATTATATATTTAGGAGAGGAAGGTGATTTTACATTTTGATAAAATATTGCATATATTGTGTTTTTTTCTTCTAATATCTAGAAAATCCAACCGACTCGGATCAAATTAGACTAACATTTGCGAGACAATCATTATTCTTTAATGCATTTAAAATTGATTTATTTACCGTGTTTTCAAAACCTCGTCAGTACCTCCGAGATCGACGATAAGGACGTCATTGTCACATCCATTACCACCCTCCTGAATCTCCATGTCATCGATCTGTAGATACATCTTTTTGCCTACAGCAGTAGTTAAGCGGTAGACTTTACTGTCCTGGGCATTGTAAGCATTCGGGTAGTTTGGGGATGTTAAGGTACTCAGTGGCGCTGAGGGGGGAAATGAAAATGAACAATGGTAATTTTATAAATGTACTTCTGTGCCTCGCCTTATAAACAATTGCATGTGATTCAAACCGATCGCTGCTCTGTACTAAAGAGAAAATTGTTTGTGAAAGTTTACGATTGATTGGATGACTTACCATTAATCGTAAATGTTTATTAATACAGGGCTGTGGATGTATGGGAATACATTTAGTGTCGGATTGCCCAACCGCCCCACCCCTTGTAAAAAGACACCCTCAAATATTTCCATATTAATGATAACAACAACAACAAGAACAATAATAATAATAATAATAATACAAATGATAATAAAGATAATAATAATAATAACGATAATGATGATGTTAATAACATGCTTCACATTTGTATATAAATATATATACGAACACACGTATATAATAATCACACCGACAACACACCAAACACAAAATTACCTTATCCCGATTGGCTAATAATCTTTCGGTTTAGCAGTGTGAATATAATTATTCCTTGTCATTCGATTTCAAACTCACACATACTATTAGTGTGCTCCATTCTCTATTTTGGATTACCTGATCTAATATTTAAATAAATGTTCAGAAAGCAACGATTTTGTCAGCAATCTAGTGGTACACAATACACGTCAAAGGGGTCTTATTCATCAGCCTTTTGCAAGAACAAATATCACTCTGACCTCCTTCCATATCTCTTGCATCAAAGAATGGAACAGTTTGCCTGATGATATAAAAAATAGTACAACTCTTTCTAGGTTTAGAAGGTTATCTAAAACGTACCTACTTGGAAGACTGACATAATTCTACTTTGTATCTTAATAATTTCTCATTCTCAAATGCTTATAGACCACTAAGGACTGTGTGTGTGTGTGTGTGTGTGCGCGCGTGTGTGTGAATATATTTTTTTTGTGTTCTATATGCTGTAGCTTAGTTTGTTTCCATCCCTTGTATAAACATTACATTCTTTTTATTCACCTTGCCATATCGTTAATGTATGTATTTTGTTGACTATAGGGCCCCGCTCACAAGCTTAGCTTCTACAGGGGTCCTAAAACCATTCACTTAATGATGTTCTATTACCAGTCTCTTTTGCATGTAAAAGATTATATCATGTTTTGTGTGGTTTTGAATAAATGAACTTGAACTTGAACTTGAACACATGATTTGTTTGGCACAGGCATTCCCCCATTATGTAATTTGAGAATTGTTGTACCGACACATACCTGGGCTCAAGCACTCTATAAAGAGTACATGTACTTGTATTTCAGGATTTACATTTTAAAGACCATTTTGGAAAGCCCAGGAAGCAATTCATTAAAGGAAGATAATCCAGTATCTAGAATTTTGAAGCCTCGTTCAGATATGCTGCGGAAATCGCGGCCATTAAAAAAAATCATAATGGCGTGCAATAGTGTAATAAGCTTTAAATTTCCTCTTTCTTTTAACACAGAGCACAATGAATACGCGTAGGACAATTTTGTCACGTTTGTTGCTCGCAGTTGCCATTCATTTTTTTTTAATGTGGCGTTTTTTCCTTCGTTTTTTTCCGACGGTTTACCGCGTCATATCTGACCAGTCTAAGAGGGTGTACCTATTATACTCTATACAATTGACAAGTTTCAGCTTCCATGATGAAAAGAGAACAAGAAGTCTTTGGTATACCTTCAGTTGTTGGTGCTTCGGTTGGTGCTATGGTAGTTACGACAGGTGTGATACTTTTGTAGGATGCCTTGAAGCCTTTTCTCTCTTCGTATCTATCGGTGATGAATGTCAGCTCCAATATGTTCGACACGGATACGAATGGACCAACATTAGTCCTGGTTCCACACAGTCTGAAATATACCACCAAAACACGATGTCATACGTTATATCATGGCATAAGGCCCCTCTCAATTCAACTTTGCCATTATATCATTATTATAAATTTAGGAGAGGAAGGGAAGTGATTTTACATTTTGATAAAAATATTGCATATATTATGTTTTTTTTTCCTAATATCTAGAAAATCCTACCGACTCGGATCAAATTAGACTAACATTTGCGAGACAATCATTATTCTTTAATGCATTTAAAATTGATTTATTTACCGTGTTTTCAAAACCTCGTCAGTACCTCCGAGATCGACGATAAGGACGTCATTGTCACATCCATTACCACCCTCCTGAATCTCCATGTCATCGATCTGTAGATAAATCTTTTTGCCTACAGCAGTAGTTAAGCGGTAGACTTTACTGTCCTGGGCATTGTAAGCATTCGGGTAGTTTGGGGATGTTAAGGTACTCAGTGGCGCTGAGGGGGAAAATGAAAATGAACAATGGTAATTTTATAAATGTACTTCTGTGCCTCGCCTTATAAACAATTGCATGTGATCCAAACCGATCGCTGCTCTGTACTAAAGAGAAAATTGTTTGTGAAAGTTTACGATTGATTGGATGGCTTACCATTAATCGTAAATGTTTATTAATACAGGGCTGTGGATGTATGGGAATACATTTAGTGTCGGATTGCCCAACCGCCCCACCCCTTGTAAAAAGACACCCTCAAATATTTCCATATTAATGATAACAACAACAACAAGAACAATAATAATAATAATAATAATACAAATGATAATAAAGATAATAATAATAATAACGATAATGATGATGTCAATAACATGCTTCACATTTGTATATAAATATATATACGAACACACGTATATAATAATCACACCGACAACACACCAAACACAAAATTACCTTATCCCGATTGGCTAATAATCTTTCGGTTTAGCAGTGTGAATATAATTATTCCTTGTCATTCGATTTCAAACTCACACATACTATTAGTGTGCTCCATTCTCTATTTTGGATTACCTGATCTAATATTTAAATAAATGTTCAGAAAGCAACGATTTTGTCAGCAATCTAGTGGTACACAATACACGTCAAAGGGGTCTTATTCATCAGCCTTTTGCAAGAACAAATATCACTCTGACCTCCTTCCATATCTCTTGCATCAAAGAATGGAACAGTTTGCCTGATGATATACAAAATAGTACAACTCTTTCTAGGTTTAGAAGGTTATCTAAAACGTACCTACTTGGAAGACTGACATAATTGCAATGACGAACCTTCGTCATTGCCTTGTTTTCGTTCACATTCTGCCCCATTAATATTTTCCTTTTCCTTTTCCTTTTCCTTTTCGTCCTGAAATCCCATTCGTTTTGCACGTAGTGCTTGTTATTCCTAGTTAGGTGCTTTCCTCATGTCCTTTTCCTTTCAAATTTCATAGGCATAGTCTCTAACATCTCATCAAGGTCACTACATTCTTCGATTCTCGAAATCACTCATGCATAACCGTCCAGGCGCCATTTTGTCCGTTTCTGGTCCATTTTAAGGCCTTTCTTTCTTTCTTCCTGTCTCCACTATCCTTCATCCTACAAACTTCTAACAAATTCCTCTAGATAGTCTGAGAGATGTTCTTTCATCTGCGACACATGACTTGACCTTCAAAATGCCATCTTCATACTCGAAATTCAAATCTAAAACCGACTCCGTCAAAAATCTCTCAAGTTCTTGAAAAATGGACCCCTAAATAATCTAAAACTGCCATAACTTTCTCATATAAATTCCGTTTTGTATTTAAATCTCACAGTATCTTTATCTCATAATTGCACATAGCCATGCTAAATTTCACGCTCCAATGGGCTTGCACAACATAAATAGCGCCCTCTAAAGTTCTGGGAATTGGCTTTCTCTCTGTGGCCGTATCTCCACAATGGCTTAGCAAACCCGTACCCTTTTTTGGATTTAGATACTTGAAGATATGCCCTTTCCAGCCATATACAAAATTATATACCCTATCACTGACCAACTTTGCGAAAATTGCCCTCCAAATTCGCCATTTTCAAGAAAATTTCGAAATAACTTCAACTTGCTCTAAAATGGCGATCTTTATACCTACGTTGTTGAAACTTGGCAGACACATGTATCCATATACGTGACAACTGTCTGCCAAGTTTGGTAAATTTTAATAACGTCAGCGCAAAGTTATCGCCAAAAATGATGAATTTGCTATGCATTACGTAATAGCGCCTTTAATGCGTGCAGTACATTGCGTGCAGATGACAATGGTGTCAAACTGACCGCAATGAAGTGCCCTTTCGAATGATACCAAGTATGGTATATGTTTACACAGAAAATTGTGAGTAAATCGCATTTGAACAAGGGTCACTATACGAATTCCGCCCGATTATAACACTTATCGGCGATGACGTCATTTTTTCAGACTACTTTTCGCCCCCTAAACATCCTTTTTTTTCGTTGAAAATTTGCAATGACATTCCGAGATGCAATACGCAGGGCACCTCGTGGCCGGATTTTTGAAAGTAGTCAAGGGGGCCATTTAAGACGCCATTTTGTCCTTTAAATCTATTTTACATCACATGTTTCGATAGGATTATCATAGAAAAAAAGAGAGTAGTTTACAATAACAACCATGAAATTCTCTTTCCAATGATACCATATACGGCCCATAAAGAGACATAAAGAGAGAGAGAAAAAACAATTTAACTCCGGTCATAATACAGATCCTGTACGTTTTCCGCCCATGCATTACACGCATTGTCTATGGGGCAAATCGGGTTCACGCTTTTGACCCCTAGAACGAGCTTGATTGATTTGACGAACATGCAACTAATCCCATTTGTTTTTGCACGCAGTGCTTGCGAGCCCTTTCTAGGTTCTTTCCCCTATCCCAATTTCTTTCAAACATCGTAGGCATAGTCACTACCATCCAATCAAGGTCACTATTGAGGCCTTTCTTTCGCCCTACCTGTCTCCAATATTACAGAAGCTAAAGACTTCGTACAAATTGCTCTGGATAGTCCGAGAGAAGCTCTTTCGTTCGACACGTAGAAACACGGCGTCATTGCACGCACATCGTTGTGACACGATTGCATTTCTAGTATTCTTACTTCTTCTTCCTCTTCTTGTCGTCCGGAATCCCATTCGCTTTGCACGTAGTGCTTGTTATTCCTATCCAGGTCCTTTCCTCAAGTCATTTTCCTTTCAAATTTCGTAGGCATCATCTCTAGCATTTCATCAAGGTCACCTACTTTTTCGATTTTCGAAATCACTCATGCATGACCGTCCAGGCGCCATTTTGTCCGTTTCTGGTCCATTTTAAGGCCTTTATATCTTCCTTCCTATCTCCACTATCCTAGATCCTACAAACTTCTAACAAATTCCTCTAGATAGTCTGAGAGATGTTCTTTCATCTGCGACACATGACTTGACCTTCAAAATGCCATCTTCATACTCGAAATTCAAATCTAAAACCGACTCCGTCAAAAATCTCTCAAGTTCTTGAAAAATGGACCCCTAAATAATCTAAAACTGCCATAACTTTCTCATATAAATTCCGTTTTGTATTTAAATCTCACAGTATCTTTATCTCATAATTGCACATAGCCATGCTAAATTTCACGCTCCAATGGGCTTGCACAACATAAATAGCGCCCTCTAAAGTTCTGGGAATTGGCTTTCTCTCTGTGGCCGTATCTCCATAATGGCTTAGCAAACCCGTACCCTTTTTTGGATTTAGATACTTGAAGATATGCCCTTTCCAGCCATATACAAAATTATATACCCTATCACTGACCAACTTTGCGAAAATTGCCCTCCAAATTCGCCATTTTGAAGAAAATTGAGAAATAACTTCAACTTGCTCTAAAATGGCGATCTTTATACCTACGTCGTTGAAACTTGGCAGACACATGTATCCATATACGTGACAACTGTCTGCCAAGTTTGGTAAATTTTAATAACGTCAGCGCAAAGTTATCGCCAAAAATGATGAATTTGCTATGCATTACGTAATAGCGCCTTTAATGCGTGCAGTACATTGCGTGCAGATGACAATGGTGTCAAACTGACCGCAATGAAGTGCCCTTTCGAATGATACCAAGTATGGTATATGTTTACACAGAAAATTGTGAGTAAATCGCATTTGAACAAGGGTCACTATACGAATTCCGCCCGATTATAACACTTATCGGCGATGACGTCATTTTTTCAGACTACTTTTCGCCCCCTAAACATCCTTTTTTTTCGTTGAAAATTTGCAATGACATTCCGAGATGCAATACGCAGGGCACCTCGTGGCCGGATTTTTGAAAGTAGTCAAGGGGGCCATTTAAGACGCCATTTTGTCCTTTAAATCTATTTTACATCACATGTTTCGATAGGATTATCATAGAAAAAAAGAGAGTAGTTTACAATAACAACCATGAAATTCTCTTTCCAATGATACCATATACGGCCCATAAAGAGACATAAAGAGAGAGAGAAAAAACAATTTAACTCCGGTCATAATACAGATTCTGTACGTTTTCCGCCCATGCATTACACGCATTGTCTATGGGGCATATCGGGTTCACGCTTTTGGCCCCCAGAACGATCTTGATTGCAATGACGAACTTGCACCAAATCCCATTGGTTTTGGCACGCAGTGCTTGCGAGCCCTTTCTAGGTTCTTTCCCCTATCCCAATTTCTTTCAAACTTCGTATGCATAGTCACTACCATCCCATCAAGGTCACTGTTGAGGCCTTTCTTTCGCCCTACCTATCTCCAATATCACAGAAGCTACAGACTTCGTAAAAATTGCTCTGGATAGTCCGAGAGAAGCTCTTTCGTTTGACACGTAGAAACACGGCGTCATTGCACGCACATCGTTGTGACACGATTGCATTTCTAGTTCTACTTTGTATCTTAATAATTTCTCATTCTCAAATGCTTATAGACCACTAAGGACTGTGTGTGTGTGTGTGTGTGCGTGTGCGCGCGTGTGTGTGAATATATTTTTTTTGTGTTCTATATTCTGTAGCTTAGTTTGTTTCCATCCCTTGTATAAACATTACATTCTTTTTATTCACCTTGCCATATCGTTAATGTATGTATTTTGTTGACTATAGGGCCCCGCTCACAAGCTTAGCTTCTACAGGGGTCCTACAACCATTCACTTAATGATGTTCTATTACCAGTCTCTTTTGCATGTAAAAGATTATATCATGTTTTGTGTGGTTTTGAATAAATGAACTTGAACTTGAACTTGAACACATGATTTGTTTGGCACAGGCATTCCCCCATTATGTAATTTGAGAATTGTTGTACCGACACATACCTGGGCTCAAGCACTCTATAAAGAGTACATGTACTTGTATTTCAGGATTTACATTTTAAAGACCATTTTGGAAAGCCCAGGAAGCAATTCATTAAAGGAAGATAATCCAGTATCTAGAATTTTGAAGCCTCGTTCAGATATGCAGCGGAAATCGCGGCAATTAAAAAAAATCATAATGGCGTGCAATAGTGTAATAAGCTTTAAATGTCCTCTTTCTTTTAACACACAGAGCTCAGTGAATACGCGTAGGACAATTTTGTCACGTTTGTTGCTCGCAGTTGCCATTCATTTTTTTTTAATGTGGCGTTTTTTCCTTCGTTTTTTTCCGACGGTTTACCGCGTCATATCTGACCAGTCTAAGAGGGTGTACCTATTATACTCTATACAATTGACAAGTTTCAGCATCCATGATGAAAAGAGAACAAGAAGTCTTTGGTATACCTTCAGTTGTTGGTGCTTCGGTTGGTGCTATGGTAGTTACGACAGGTGTGATACTTTTGTAGGATGCCTTGAAGCCTTTTCTCTCTTCGTATCTATCGGTGATGAATGTCAGCTCCAATATGTTCGACACGGATACGAATGGACCAACATTAGTCCTGGTTCCACACAGTCTGAAATATACCACCAAAATACGATGTCATACGTTATATCATGGCATAAGGCCCCTCTCAATTCAACTTTGCCATTATATCATTATTATAAATTTAGGAGAGGAAGGGAAGTGATTTTACATTTTGATAAAAATATTGCATATATTATGTTTTTTTTCCTAATATCTAGAAAATCCTACCGACTCGGATCAAATTAGACTAACATTTGCGAGACAATCATTATTCTTTAATGCATTTAAAATTGATTTATTTACCGTGTTTTCAAAACCTCGTCAGTACCTCCGAGATCGACGATAAGGACGTCATTGTCACATCCATTACCACCCTCCTGAATCTCCATGTCATCGATCTGTAGATAAATCTTTTTGCCTACAGCAGTAGTTAAGCGGTAGACTTTACTGTCCTGGGCATTGTAAGCATTCGGGTAGTTTGGGGATGTTAAGGTACTCAGTGGCGCTGAGGGGGGAAATGAAAATGAACAATGGTAATTTTATAAATGTACTTCCGTGCCTCGCCTTATAAACAATTGCATGTGATTCAAACCGATCGCTGCTCTGTACTAAAGAGAAAATTGTTTGTGAAAGTTTACGATGGATTGGATGACTTACCATTAATCGTAAATGTTTATTAATACAGGGCTGTGGATGTATGGGAATACATTTAGTGTCGGATTGCCCAACCGCCCCACCCCTTGTAAAAAGACACCCTCAAATATTTCCATATTAATGATAACAACAACAACAAGAACAATAATAATAATAATAATAATACAAATGATAATAAAGATAATAATAATAATAACGATAATGATGATGTCAATAACATGCTTCACATTTGTATATAAATATATATACGAACACACGTATATAATAATCACACCGACAACACACCAAACACAAAATTACCTTATCCCGATTGGCTAATAATCTTTCGGTTTAGCAGTGTGAATATAATTATTCCTTGTCATTCGATTTCAAACTCACACATACTATTAGTGTGCTCCATTCTCTATTTTGGATTACCTGATCAAATATTGAAATAAATGTTCAGAAAGCAACGATTTTGTCAGCAATCTAGTGGTACACATGATTTGTTTGGCACAGGCATTCCCCCGTTGTGTAATTTGAGAATTGTTGTACCGACACATACCTGGGCTCAAGCACTCTATACAGAGTACATGTACTTGTATTTCAGGATTTACATTTTAAAGACCATTTTGGAAAGCCCAGGAAGCAATTCATGAAAAGGAAGATAATCCAGTATCTAGAATTCTGAAGCCTCGTTCAGATATGCAGTGGTAAACGCGGCAATTAAAAAAAAAATCATAATTGCGTGCAATAGTGTAATAAGCTTTAAATTTCCTCTTTCTTTTAACACAGAGCACAGTGAATACGCGTAGGACAATTTTGTCACGTTTGTTGCTCGCAGTTGCAATTCATTTTTGTTTAATGTGGCGTTTTTTCCTTCGTTTTTTTCCGACGGTTTACCGCGTCATATCTGACCAGTCTAAGAGGGTGTACCTATTATACAATTGACAAGTTTCAGCATCTATGATGAAAAGAGAACAAGAAGTCTTTGGTATACCTTCAGTTGTTGGTGCTTCGGTTGGTGCATTGGTAGTTACGACAGGTGTGGTTGGTGCTTTGGTAGTTACTACAGGTGTGGTTGGTGCTTGGGTAGTTACTACAGGTGTGGTTGGTGCTTTGGTAGTTACTACAGATGTGGTTGGGGCTTTGGAAGTTACGACAGGTGTGGTTGGTGCTTTGGTAGTTACTACAGGTGTGGTTGGTGCTTTGGTAGTTACTACAGGTGTGGTTGGTGCTTTGGTAGTTACTACGGGTGTGGTTGGTGCTTTGGTAATTACTACAGGTGTGGTTTGTGCTTTGGTAGTTACTGCAGGTGTGGTTGGTGCTTTGGTAGTTACTACAGGTGTGGTTTGTGCTTTGGTAGTTACTGCAGGTGTGGTTGGTACTTTGGTAGTTACTGCAGGTGTGGTTGGTGCTTTGGTAGTTACGACAGGTGTGGTTGGTGCTTTGGTAGTTACTACAGGTGTGGTTTGTGCTTTGATAGTTACTGCAGGTGTGGTTGGTTCTTTGGTAGTTACTGCAGGTGTGGTTGGTGCTTTGGTAGTTACGGCAGGTGTGGTTGGTGCTTTGGTAGTTACTACAGGTGTGGTTTGTGCTTTGGTAGTTACTGCAGGTGTGGTTGGTGCTTTGGTAGTTACTACATGTGTGGTTGGTGCTTTGGTAGTTACGACAGGTGTGGTTTGTGCTTTGGTAGTTACTGCAGGTGTGGTTGGTGCTTTGGTAGTTACTACAGGTGTGGTTGGTGCTTCGGTAGTTACTACAGGTGTGGTTTGTGCTTTGGTAGTTACTGCAGGTGTGGTTGGTGCTTTGGTAGTTACGACAGGTGTGGTTGGTGCTATGGTAGTCACGACAGGTGTGGTTGGTGCTTTGTTAGTTACTATAGGTGTGGTTGATGCTTTGGTAGTTACGACAGGTGTGGTTGGTGCTTTGGTAGTTACTACAGGTGTGGTTGGTGCTTTGGTAGTTACGACAGGTGTGGTTGGTGCTTTGGTAGTTACGACAGGTGTGGTTGGTGCTATGGTAGTCACGACAGGTGTGGTTGGTGCTTTGTTAGTTACTATAGGTGTGGTTGATGCTTTGGTAGTTACGACAGGTGTGGTTGGTGCTTTGGTAGTTACTACAGGTGTGGTTGGTGCTTTGGTAGTTACGACAGGTGTGGTTGGTGCTTTAGTAGTTACGACAGGTGTGGTTGGTGCTCTGGTAGTTACGACAGGTGCTTCGGTTAGTGGTTGATCAATGGTAAAATGGGCCCTGAATCCCTTGCCGGTATATGATTCGTCGGAATAGAACAAGATCATAATGTTATCTTTTGCTACGATTGGGGCTGGTATTTGGTTTCCACAAGACTTCTCGCCTCCGTATCGCGGGTCATCCTTGTTGACCTGAACGTAGTCCCAACACCCGCGACTGCCTGGATCTTCCATATCGAATGCGTCAAACGTTAATGTAATCGTAGCTCCAGGTTGGCCCTTTGAAATTAAAGACAAGGCTAGCTTTCAACAAATTGGTCGTAATATATCCAGTGTTGCCACGTAAACAGTAAATATGCTTAATTCCTTCAGGATCATTTTTGTGTTAGAAAATAAAGAGTGGAAATTATAACTCCTAATTACATGTTATACTCTACCATGATCTGCATAAAGTGCCTCTTTTCTTAATAATTCTTCTACCATCTGCATAATAGACAACAGACCGCGCGAAATATTACATTTTTACAAATGGCCAGGAATCGGTCAGTTTGGAGACGGTTTAGAGTCGGTTTGGTGGGCAGGAAGAAAGCAGAGATAGTTTAACTCACAACGATATAAATCATGCTGGCTGAGTTTACGGAGTACTGTCCAGATTCATAGTCAGGGGATGTGATCTCCCCAGATGGCTCAGTTCTGGTGATCTCAGTAACTTTGAAAGAGAGAGAGAAGGAGAGAGAAAAATAAAAACAGTATATTCCTTTTCGAACGAGCAGAGAGAAAGAGAATGTTAAGTTGACATTATATAATATGACGCATCATGGTTGGGGTTTGATAAATACAATTTTATAGAATAGAATAATGGCTCATGGGTGGGCGGTGCGCCTCTGGGTCATGGCAAGAGGTGCAAGTTCTCGAAAAGATTGGTTAATTAACATTACGGAAAATCTGTGAAACTGTCTATTTATCTTTGCTGGAAAAATGACTGAAATTTTCGATCAGTTGGGAATAGCAGACAAAAAGCACTGTATGGTGTCCGCGCTCGCTCAAAGAACATTTTAACACGTAAACCAATGGGTATCGCAGCAAAATTTAATTGTTTGCATGGTAACCGGAATTTTGAGGGATCTCACTCTTGGACTATTGACCGGTTCGGGCATTTTCGTTCCTAATACGGAAATGGCTAAAATCACGACTCCAATTTCGACCAATCAGATGGCTGGATTTCTTAAGTGAGTATATGATGAAGTCTAATAGTTTGGACGACATGATCCGCGTCAATTTCCTAAACTACCCGAATTTTTTACGTCAACCTTGGACCCAACACTGTAAACCTTACTCTAAACCTGTCAATAAACCCGGAAATAATTGTCGCAGGAACATATTTCTGTTCATCGACTTATGATTTGTTTTAAAGACTATAATAGCATGATCAGTTCTCTTTATTTTACAGTTAAGTGGATTCATAATCCTGTATAAATGTCTGCTGATGTGAATAAAAGCATCACTATCTACTAGTTCGATTCGCTCGCTCGAATTATCTGTCATCACTTTGAATTAAAACAAAACAAATCATTATTACATCAAACAAGAATAATGAAGTATAAAACCTATCCATGAATGGGGAGATTATTGTGAAAATATTCCACCACCAGGTGAAGCATGGGTATGTAATATTCGGTGGCCCACAACGGTATTCTTTTGTAATATTGCTGGACCGAGCAACATATTGAAGGTAATTATGAGGCAAGAAGGCTGGTGTTCAGTTTTTGTTCTTTTGTTTTAATTCCGAAATCAGGCATATAGGTGCCTGAATATCGTTCCTAAATACATAATTTTGGCTTATTTAATTATAAGATGAGAAAATAACACCCGCTTTGATAAATCATTTTGTTGTTGTTTCTGTTATTGTCATCTTTATTGTTATTGTTGTTGCCAAATTTAGACAACAAAGATTTGATATACGGGTAAAATGCGTCACCGCCCCTCCCCCCCCCCCCCCCCCCCCCTCGGCAAAAGGCGAAACTGTACCCAGCTTACTACTAAATAGTATTACGCAACTCACCTGTTTCGGGTACATTTGATTTTTCGTTGCAGAGCGCCCCCGTCCAAGCAGGGAGGCATTGACATGTGCATGTTTTGTCTACAAAGCCTTCGTTGGCGCAGTCAAGAAGGGCGTCACAAGTAGAATTACAGTTGTAGATATAGTTGGCTAATTTGACATCGTAGAAACTGAGACCAGACCTTTGACCGATATACTGCATGTCGAATGGTCGCTTTGTTACCAACGTCGGCATGTTTTTATTGATGGCGAATTCCTGTGTGGCGATAGAAATAATAGATATTAACCCGGAGTAAAGTCCTTGAGATATTTTGAATATACCAATACAGGTGTATTTTAAAAGAAGATGAAAACGAAGATTTACATTTTGATTTCAAGTTGTACTGCCCATTTTAAAAGTATAGAACAGTTCTTGTCATGCGAATGCATCGTGAAAGAAACTTGTGGAATCGACCAGAAAAGGTTGGTCATCTAGCAAGTATTGGTGTGTACTGCAAGGTTCTGGAATGATCAAAATGATAAGAAATTTGGCCCAGTCTTGGTAAAGTTACAAGCACTGTAAACAGAAAGTTGTATATGGGACTACGCTATATTTATCCAGTCCGGATATATATAATATTCAAATTCAAATAATTCAAATAATTCAAATTCAAATAATTCAAATTCAAATTCAAATTCAAATTCAAATAATTTATTCACTCAATATAAAAAACAGACACATAGAATTGCGAATAAACGCATACATGTATAACAAATATAAAAAGATGGGCATAGTAAAATCAGTAGATGACAACAAAAATAACATAAATTGAGTGAGGATCAGATTAAAGATCTACTCAAAGATCTTGTGAATTCGACCCCTTAGAATAAAATGAATTGCATTGTATACTGTAGCATGTACAACAACAGAAGGGAGAGAATACATATACAGCTACAGCTGGGCCAGAGAGAAACAAGAGAGGGAGATAGATAGAGAGAGAGAGAGAGGGGAAGAGGAAGGAAAATTGAAGGAGAGAAAGGCAAGATGAGAAGTAAAGTTAATACATAGGATGAAATTAGACCCAAGCAGAATAATAGTACATACAAAATAGCAAATAGAAATAACAATTATAAAAAGAAAAAACCCATACAAACCAGGGATATAACAATTAACGTTGACATAAACAACAAACAACAGGTGACTCAATGTGGATAAGATTGTAAAAGCCTTTCTTTGTATTGTCTCTTGAAAACATTCAGAGAGGATGCAGATTTTAGATAAGGTGGCAATGCATTCCATAGTTTGGGACCTGCATAGTAAATTGTCTTTTGAGAAACTGAAGTTCTTGCATATGGGATGTGAAAGTCTGCATTTGAACGAGTACAGTGGGAGTGGATTGAAGAGTTAATGGAAACATAGCGAGTCAGAGATAATGGCAAGATCTGTCTCTGACAAGAGAACATAAAAATGGCCAGTCTTAATTTATACAAATCGAATACATTCAAGATTTTTAATTGAGTAAATAAAGGTTTAGTGGAGGCAAGGAAAGGCATTTTACAAATTATCCTCACTGCTCTTTTTTGCAATCTATATACTCTCAACATTTTTACTTGAGAAGCTGAGGCCCAGACAATATTGCAATATATAAGAAAAGGGTAAATGAGTGTGTAGTAAAGAGATAACAAAATATTTCTAGGCAGATAGTTTAGTTTGTTCATTACACCAATATTTCGTGAAATTGTTGTACATATGTAATTTAGATGGTCATGCCAACGCAATTTGTCATCAATTTGAATTCCTAGAAATTTTGTGTTAGATACTATTGTGATTTCAGAGCCATTTAGATATACCTTATAGTTGGAAATATCAATATTTCTTTTGGTGAAAATCATCATGTGAGTTTTGTTAGTATTAAGTAGTAGCTTGTTAAGTTTGAGCCAATGGGCGACATGTTCTAGTTCATGGTCTAAAGTTTGAATAAGGGTTGCTTCATCTTTGTTTGATAAAGAAATTGTAGTGTCATCTGCAAAGAGGACATAACTAAGTTTGGAAGACCATTTATGAATATCATTCAATATATTAGAAAAAGTAGAGGGCCTAGAATTGACCCTTGCGGAATTCCGCATGAGATTTTTTGCATATCAGATTGGTTTTTATTGTAAACAGTGAATTGTTTTCGGTCATCTAAATAGCTCTGAAACCATTTCAAAGGGATACCTCTGATGCCTAAACAAAATAGTTTTGCTAATAATATTTTATGATTTAAACAATCAAAGGCCTTTGAAAGGTCTAAAAACACACCGATAGATATATCTTTAGCATCCATAGCTCTTGTGATAGTATGAATAAATTCAATGAGAGCAGAAGAGGTTGAGTGTTTAGACCTGAAGCCAAATTGATTACTGAAAAGCAACTGAAATCTTTCAATGAAAGTGATTAGTCGATTGTACATGCATTTCTCAAGAATCTTTTACCAAATATATCAATTAGTAGGCGAAATTCACCAGTGCTGTTGGAAAAGGGCATATAGGCTATCTTGAAGCGACTCTTTCAGTAAGGTGTTGAAGGATGCCTTTTTCTTTTATAATACTGACAAGCATGCGAAAAGGTGGACAAATTATCACGCCTTTAAGGTGCCCTTTCTCTTTAAGCTGCAGCCCCCTATATCACCTACTTATTGATGGGAAGTGAATCTTCTTTAGCACCCTCACTCCTAGGTCCCCGTACATATTATGTCCCCAATTGATTAGTGAAATAAACAAAAAACCAAACAAATCAAAGAAACAGAGATGAGGAGAGAAAGAGAAAGTGGGAGGTCAATATATAAAAAAGGACCACTTCCTAATATGCATCCTTCCCCATTGTTCCCCCCACTCGATATCTTTGTTCTCTTGTTCATCTTTGACGATGCCCTCATGAGGCCTCCCGAAGTACCAGACACACCAAAGTATGCTCAGTACCCCCCCCCCCCCTTAGGGCCCCATATTACCCGCTTGCAGGCTCCAATACAAGGGCAGTGGATTGGATTTTACCAAGGAAAGTTCAAGTTCAAGTTCAAGACCCCAGTGAAGCACAGCTTGCGAACGGGGCCCCTTTACATAGTAGACTATACAGTAGGTATATAATGGTATATACAGTAGATATATAAAGTCGATGCTCGCCTCGAATCTCCTTGGTTTTCAGAGGTGCCTCAGATTGCAGCAGTATTCAACTATTAGGAAATCCGGCCAGTCGACCGATGGCCTATGACAGTCTTTCAGTCTTGCCAAAACTCAGAGAAATTGAAGCTTCACGAAACGTTCTTGCGAGCTATTGTTCTTCTTGGCCATCTGGATATGCACTTCTAGGTAACCTAGAAATAAGTTTTTCGAACGTCACTGATATATACAAATTATTCAAAAACTGTTCATATTAACAAAATCATTCTTTTGTCGAATAAAAGGATGGAGATTTTTGTTTAATGCATGAAAATATCCGGAGACTATATACTTACGTATGCTCCGTAATGCATGACAGATGTGAGATCATATTTGACTACTTCGCTAGCCATAACGTCATCAAGTGACTCCTTCTCAAAATTGTGTTGTTGATCTGTCTCGACGTTTGTCAAAAAAACTTCGACATAGTCGTCGCGGTCTGGTCTCGACTGCTCATGTTCGAATCCCATTGAGTGCCCGATCTCATGAGCGATGGTTCCTAACTGAAAACAAGTGCAAAGTAATGTCTTTAAGCGTCTTCAAGTTCAATGATACCGCATAACGGACAGCATTTCATTATTTTGTACCGGTATCTTTCTGATTAGATGCTTAAAATTTTTTTTCAACCGCTTCATCTCTTGAGTTTGAATAAGGGAGCAAAACCATCATTGTCCCACTTATGTTTTTTGCAATCCTCGAGCCCACCGGCTAACCCCCCGTAAGTTACAGTATTTGCTCTAGTAATATGTTATTTATCTAATATGAAAATAGGAAGCATACCCCAGTTAAACCGCCAAACCGACCGATTTTTGACCATTCAAGAAAATGACTTGTTATCCTTTGAATAGTCGGCCTGTTGTGTGTCTTGTGCCTGTCTCGTTGGTGTAACCAAAGAGATCCTCCTTGGTGTACCTAGGGTATACCTCCATGCATATCCAAACAATCCCATGTAAGTACGGGATTCGCCTTTCCATGTAAAGCTATGGTCACAAATCAGAGCAGCGACCAACGGATTAGTAGCCTGCTCGGTCGCCGCTGGAATTTAGGCATCGCCCAACTATTTTTTGGAGACGTCGAGCAGGCTGTAGAGCCCCAGCGATGCCTGGGCAGTGCCCTGTCGATTTCCCGTTCGTCGCCAGTCGATTTTAGGTCAAAACTGGGTGAAATCGGAGAGCTTCTCCGGGCGGCGTCCCGGCAGTGACCGATCGATGACCCACCGATACCCGAGCGATCTCCCACCGGCCACCGGCTAATTATAAGGAAATTGCCCGGCAGCTGGCCGGCGATCGGCGGGGCGCCAAAATACGCTCGGTGCCCAGGCGTTTGCCGCCCGGACACCGACCTTATCAAGCGTTCGCCGTCGAGCGATTTAAGTCAAAAATCAAAGCCGCTAGGTCAAAGGTTGCTGACCGATTTTGAACTCGCGGTCCAGTGACCGACTGATCTCCCAGGGGCGACCGGGCGGCGACCGGGCGGCGAACACTCAGCAGCCTTTGCCCTAGCGGCTTTGATTTTTGACCTAATGCTATGGTCATATTACCCAAAAGTAGCCTGCTCGTTTTTAGCCAATTTTGCCCGGCCACCAAGCGGTGGCCGCCCAAGCACCGCTTGTTTTTAAGGCATCGCTCGGTCGCTGCTGAATTTTTAGCGCGTAGTTAAAATTCGGGCGGCGCCTGCTCACTTTCACTCGCTGCCCAGACTACACTCGGTGACCGGGCGGTCGCCGCCCGGTCGCCGACCTAATCGAGCGTTCACCGTCGAGCGATTAAGGTCAACATCGAAGATGCTAGGTCAAAGGCTGTCGAGCAGTCGCCGCCCGGTTGCAGCTGGGAGATCAGTCGGTTACTGGGCGGCGAGTCCAAAATCAGTCGGCAGCCTTTGAACTAGCGGCTTCGATTTTTGACCTAAATCGCTCGTCGGCGAACGCTCGATTAGTTCGGTGCCCAGGTGGCAAACGGCCGGGCACCGAGCGTATTTTGGAGCCCCGCCGATTACAAGCCGGCCGCTGGGCAAAATCTTTAAATATCAGCCGGTGGGAGACTGCTCGGGAATCGGTGGGTCACCGGTCGGTAAAAATCCGCGATTTCGCCCAGTTTTGACCTAAAATCGACCGGCGACCGACGAAAAATCGCTGGGGCTCTACATCCTGCTCGACTTCTCCAAAGAGTGGCTGGGCTAAATTCCAGCAGCGACCGAGCAGGCTACTAATCGGTCGGTCGCCGCTCTGATTTGTGACCATAACTTAAATCGCTCGACGGCGAACGCTCGATTAGGTCGGTGCCCGGACGGCGACCGCCCAGGCACGTGAAAGGCCATCGAGTGAAAGTGAGCAGGCGCCGCCCGAATTATAACTCCGCGCTAAAACTTCAGCAGCGACCGAGCGATGCCCTAAAGGCAAGCGGTGCGCGGGCGGCCTTCGCTAGGTGCCTGGGCGAAATTGGCTCAAAACTCGCCGCCCAGCCGCCGAGCAGACTATATTAGGTAATGTGACCATAGCTTAAGTTACCTCTAAACACCCAGTTCCAAGTGATATAGGCTGTGGTTGCATTTTGCTTGTAGGTTGCCTACCGACGTATGACGAGCACCTGAAATTGAAGAAATGTATTCATTTCGGACAGGTCGTCAAAAGTCTGATATTTTCCCAAAATTTAACAAAAAATGTCTGTTCAATCTTTGTGAATTACCTTTGGAAGAATGCTCCATTTTTTTCGGAGTTGATTTCTTGTTTATATTATAAAGACATGAAGGAAAAGCACCTATTAAAAAAAAAAAATCTGTTGACAAATTAAATCTACCATAAGCACTGCATGAATTTTCTCGGACTAGCTTATGCTTGTAAATGTAAAATAGGTTGATATAATGGAATAAATAAACATGAAATCAAATCAAATCAAATCAAAATCTTCCACCAGTGGAAAGAAAAGTACACTGACGACAAAGTTGAAGAAAATCAGTGCCAACAAGCAAAACATATGTTAATTTTCTTCTTTTTTCTTCAAACTGTCGAGTGCCGACGAGGGTACAATCACTTTATTTGCCCCAAAACCCGAGACATTTGCCGACTAAATTGAAATGATGGATAAAGTATACAAATATAAACTTTCTTGATAGTATCAACCAGGAGCTCGGAAAGAAGGCAGGGTATATTTTTTATATCCTGCTTCAACAAAATTTTCAACAAAAAAATATAGTTGATTAAAAAAAAAAAAAAAAAAAAACATGTTAACATTCTACAATTTTAATAAAATGTATAAAAAAAGAAAAATCGCCCTGCCGTAAATAGTACTAAGTTGAGGTTATATTAAGGGCTCGGGAAAATAATGTATTTATTTTTTTATCATGTGACACACTTTCAAACAATCAAAAACAAATTAAATTCTATTCATTTCATTTATTTTCCATTAAAATTCAAAGTAAATAATACGTAACAAATGAACAGCAAAATCGGAAGGACCCCAAAATAAGCAAAGCTTGTGAAAATGGGGCCCTGTACAAAAATAAACAAACAAGCAAATGATAATAACAAATATTGTAATACTAATCAAAACAAACATACATCCACCCTCATGCAATCACATACACACGGACACACCAACAAACAATAAATTTTTGATGCCGGATATAATAAGAAATCCTTGTCGACCCGTCCCTTCCCATCCTCCATCGACACCCTTATGTTCAGTTTAGTGAGAGAGAAAAGCAAATATCGCTTCTTACCCATCCGCCTTATGGAAACGAAGCCACTGGTTGTGACCCAGTATTGAGGAACGATCCGAAGAGTAAGTTTCAAACTTCACACATGTCTTAGTCGACCAATGATCCATTGCTTCGTAGATAGATGGTATATCATCAGCTATATCGAGTATCATGATAAACGAAATATGCAAAGAATTTATGATTTGAGTTGAAAATGTGATACAATATCATAATCATCTAAAAAGTCGCTAATGCACAATGAATGTCTGCATACAAAATTGTTATTAATAATGTTTAGTTTCACAATACAAAAATCATCAGGTGAAGGCAATGTTATATATTCCTGATACATAGGGGGAGGAGGGCCGGATGGGGGGGGGGTGTCCAAAATTAATTGAGCTGCCGAATCTTGCGTATTACTTCTCACGTTAGATCAATAGTGTTTTGAGGTTGCAAAGACTTTCGAGAAATCAACTCTAGAAGACATTGCATACCCCCTACCAATCATGTAAGGATTACGTAATATGTGATTGTTCTGTTCACACATTTCAAAACGTGAATCGCAAGGCCATTGAAATCGCTTAGATTAGTTACATTATTTGCGATCGTTTCGAAAATTGTGAGCTAGAAAATATTTCTTTCTCGTTTTTTGTCTTGTTTTTTCCCCTGTTTTTGTTGTTGTTGTTGTTGTTGTTGTGGGGGGGGGGTCCATCTGCAAACGAGGAAGGAAGGCATTTGTTTCTACACTGAGCTTGCAGGCACAGGCACGTAGTGACGTCAGACCTGTCATTCGATTGTCTACGATTTGGCGCTAAAATGTCCTTTACTCCACACAAGGATTGTAATTTTAAACAGTCGTATTATCGCAATGAACCACTATCCTGAAGATCGGACATGTTTAAATCCCACAATGTAATCGCGATTTTTTTTCTTTCGAAAATAGAATCGCAGTTGAATCGTATAGTGTGTGATGGGCTTTGGGTATGACAATGGCCACCATATAAGTAGGGATAGGTTACTTGGATTAAAATTAAGAAATGGAAAATAAATGGTTTAGTCGTTGTTTTTGTTGTTGTTGTTGTTTAGTTTAAGACGTGTCTTAGTCGAAACTCGAACTTACCTGGGCTATCCATGGTGAATGGCACAATGACGTCCCCACCGATTTTGGTCCATCTTTTCAAAACATCCCTCACGGCCTTCCTCTTGGTTCGTCCATCTTTGTGTTCCTCTTTCTTCTGCCGAATATATTCTTTCTGTTCTTCGTTCAGGATCATATCCGTCTTCTGTTCATCACCAGGTATCTTGCTTGAGAACGGGTCAGCCAATTTCTTTTGAACGGGTACGTTAACGACTTGACCGTTGAATTCCAGCTTCCTCATGGGACGTTCCTAGATCGTGATGCAACATAGAACATTGTAATGTTAAAGGTAAACGCGTTACTTAAGCGAATACACAATTTTAAACGTTGCGGCGTTGATTGTTCGATTATGGTAGATAATAACGCAATAGAAATGACAGTTCGTGTGCCATGGACATTAGCTTAACATGGAAATAGTTTGAAAAAAACACTTTATGCGCCTGACGTTGATCATCAACAGAATGGGCTAAAACTTGACAAATTCTAAAAACTAACCAGAAAAAGGAATCGTGTCACACGAAAATGTTTTACAGAAACAAAAATCTAGAAAACAGTTGATAACTGATTTCCATTTTCTTATTCGAGAGGTATATCTTAATCATTAAATTATTAACGAAGCTGTGTCCCAATGGATACCTTTTCTGACTCCTTAGTTAATGGCTTGCCGAGTATCCCGGCAACCAAACAGGTCAACAAGACGCTTGTTGCAAAGGCTCTCTTCATCTTAGTATTCAACTGATAGATATTCAGGTGAATAAGAAGTGCTATGGGATTATATTCCTAGTGCTTGGTCTATTTATACAAAATTATACCTGTCGAATATAGGCCTACTTATCATCCTTGTTTTGGAATAAATTACTTCCAATTTTCATTTCGTAAAAATTATTTGCCAACTTTAATAAGTAAATAATTGAACGCATTTTAATTACATGACTAAACATTCACATTGCAAATATTAACAGTGCATCCCTGTTTGTCCATAATCATGTTGAATTAGCGTAGCAGAAGGCAGTGCCCTTAATTCTTTTGCGAAAATGATAGGGAGAGGGAAGAGAAAGAAAGAATATAGGAGAAGTAAACGAGCTTGAGAGGAAAATAATAAGACATATACATTGGCATCTCATTCAATGTGTTAGAACGCAGTGCCCCCTCAATGATTGCCTGGATCCACGCTTCGCCACATTAGCAAACTCATTAATCTGACAAAATGTGTGTTGAAAACACTTAAAACAAAATAAGCCTTAAGGAAAAATTTTTACCTTCTGTTCCAAATAACTAAGATTTTGATTGCATGGTTATTTTAGAGGTCCATGTTTAAGGGACAGAGATGTCAGATGTCGAAATTGCGATCTGTCATTTTGATCATCTGCACCACTGATCTTGATAATCGACAGTAGTAAACTTTTTGATTTTACAGCATATATTTTATCTAATTCAAACAAAAATCGACAAACCTTGACACTCGATACAATACCATAGACCTGCATCAAAGAAAAAAAGAAGAAAAACAAAACAACAACAACAACAGCAACAAGGTTCATGTTGTATAGTGCTAAATATGTCAAGAAGAGGTAATGTGTATTTCATTGTTTTTGCTTGTTATTCAAATATGTTAAGGGGCATGATTTTTGTATTTTGTTTTATTTTTGTAACGAATGTCTTATTTTAAGCCATGTTCTATTTTTACCTAATAATTATCAACTATGTTACTTAGGGACGTTGCGCTTCAAACATTTTTTGTTTATGCATTTGTCCTACTATGTATTATATATCAATGTAACCCACTGTATTCTATTATCTGTAAACAGTTATTTTACATGGTGAATAAATAAAACAAACAAACAAACAAACAAACCCTGAAACAGATATTTCATATTTTCATTTGTTCTTTATTCGTAAAAAAATTATAACTTAACCATTATACTACATGTTGCTTTAATACTAACAAGAGTGAAAATATAAAAAAGGATCCGATACACATTTCTGGCAATGAATTTTCGTTCTTAATTTGTCTTTAAAGATTTGGTTTCCATCTTTTAATTCTAATCATTATCAAAAATAATTTGATTATTTTATGCTCTACTAACTGCTGGTTAACAATCACCGATTTGAAATAGTCTTTGTAAACAACAAAAATATAATTTAGGGAAATTAATTAATTCTCACAAACAGAGGCAAGTGTGACTTGGTTTTTAAAATAAAGATTGTTAACATTCTCTGTCAATAACCAAGACATAAAATCTATACCAGACATGCCAGGTGGTTGCCATTTGATTAAATTATTATTATTATTTGGCCATAGAAAATTCAACTCGTATTATACAAATCAGTAGATAAAAGATACAGTGTAAATAAGGAATGGCATATGGTAGAGGTTTCGCAAAAGCGAAAATTCTTCCCTGTTGCCCATTAGCATGTTACTCCTCACATTTCATTCCGAGAAATATGAGAGATATTGCACGATACACGATACGATTCAATTAAAAAGTTGAAAGCAAGCACCTATCCTGTGCTTGATCCTCTCCAGGTGGGTACCCGGTATAGGATGTGACCGTCATTGTTGGTCAAACAGTTTTTTAGCGTCAAGAAACGCCTGGCTGAAATGCTCCCCAGGGAGTGGAGATTGTGCACACAGTGTGTGCGGGCAAGTATTGAATCCAATGACCGGGGTAATAGTATATCTGTAAAGCGCTTTGAGACATCGTAGATGACTTTACGCGCTATATAAAACTGGAATATTATTATTATCATCATAAATGAATCATTAAAATTGCTGAAGTTGAATTGAGGCCATATCAAAATGAATTAAATTGATCATCATCAATTGATTTAGTGAATGAGTTAGTCCATATGTTCATATCTAACTTATGCAAGCGCGTAGCCAGGGGGCGGTGGGGGCGGTCGCCCCCCAAAAAAAAGGATTAAGAGTCGAGAACGGTACAACGATTCGTCTTCTTTCTCTAATAATTTAATGAAACGTCAAAGAATCCGCGCTTCGCGCGAGAGGGGGGGGGGGGGAACTGAATTCAGACAAGGATTGAGAGTCGAGAATGGTACAACGAATCGTCTTCTTTCTTTAATAATGTTATGAAACGTCAGAGCTTCC
>JAVYIG010015638.1:0-34987 GCA_035222895.1 Strongylocentrotus droebachiensis | reverse complement strand
TTTGTTCATATGAGGTATTTAATTATGGTTAGATGAGCATCCAAGGGCCCTCTGTAAGGCAATTGACATGTTACAAGGGGGGGGGGGGGGAGAGCCCCCAGAAGCTCAGAGGTTTTAATATTTAACTACGGTCAGATGAGCATCCAGGGGCCATCTTAGGGCCCTTGGTGTGGTCCAGGGGGCAGAGCCCCCGGAAGCTCAGGGGTTTTAGGTATTTAATTACGGTCAGATAAGCATCCAGGGGCCCGCTTTAGGGCGCTTGGTGGGGTCCAGGGGGCAGAGCCCCGGAAGCTCAGGGGTGTTAGGTATTTAATTACGGTCAGATGAGCATCCTGGGGCCCGCCTTAGGGCCTTTTGTGGGGTCCAGGGGGCAGAGCCCCCGGAAGCTCAGGGATTTTAGATATTAAATTACGGTCAGATGAGCATCCAGGGGCCTGACTTAGAGCCCTTGTTGGGGTCCAGGGGCCAGAGCCCTTGGAAGCTCGGGGTTTTTTGGTATTTAATTACAGTCAGATGAGCATCCAGGGGCCCGCCTTAGGTCCCTTTGTGGGGTCCGGGGGCGAAATCCCCGTAAGCTCTGCGGTTTTAAGCATTATTTTAATTACGGTCAGATGAGCATTTTTTATACCTTATTTGTGACATTGGCAGGTCACTTATTTTTTTCTCCGTCTTTCTTTCTTTTTCTCTTTAACCTTCTTTTTTCAAAAGGAGGGGGGGGGGGGGGGGGGGCTCGAGCCCAGCCACTTTGCAGACCATGAAATAAAGGCTTCTAAATAAGCGTATTTAGCCTGACTGTAATTTGGGAATTTCATATTTTTTCAACAAACGCATAAAAAGGTATGACTTATACAAAAAATGGAGAAAAAATGCCGGAAAATCATGTCACAACATCAACATTTGTAAACCACTTGTTTCGAATAAGAAATACATCACCCCCCCCCCCCATCAGTACGCCAGCGTTCAGGGGCTCATGTCTTCTCACCCCTAAAACAAAAAAAAAAACGGACACGCTTTCCTATTCTCGCACAATATGTCCACTATATGCGCGTATCGCTATTACAGAGACCTCCATTGATAAATACCGTATAGGTGGCATGCGCAATGTTTATGAAATTTAATTCCTGTTGACTTTCCTTTTTCTTTGAATGGAATTGTATATGTGATTTAATTCAGGTTTTTATCATTGTTACTTTCGTTTGGATTAAAAATACAAATCATGTTTACTCCTTTACTTTTTTTTCTTTGGAGGGGGGGGGGGCGTTTTTGGGGGGCAAAAATGCGTTTTGCCCCCCCCCCCCCACTTTTTTTTACTGGGGGGGGGGGGCAACTGCCCCCCTGCGCCTATGCCCCTGATACCAAGGTCCCCCAGTTCATCCATCCACCACCCCCTGATACCAAGGTCCCCCAGTTCATCCATCCACCACCCCTGATACAAAGGTCCCCCAGTTTATCCATCCACCACCCCTGATACCAAAGTCCCCCAGTTTATCTATCCACCAGCCCTGATACCAAGGTCCCCCGGTTCATCCATCCACCACCCCTGATACAAAGGTCCCCCCAGTTCATCCATCCACCACCCCTGATACCAAGGTCCACTAGTTCATCCATCCACCACCCCTGATACCAAGGTCCCACAGTTCATCCATCAACCACCCCTGATACCAAGGTCCCCCAGTTCATCCATCCACCACCCCCTGATACCAAGGTCCCCCAGTTCATCCATCCACCACCCCCTGATACCAAAGTCCCCCAGTTCATCCATCCACCACCCCTGATACCAAGGTCCACTAGTTCATTCATCCACCACCCCCCCCCCCCTGATACCAAGGTCCACCAGTTCATCCGTCCATCATCCATGATACAAAGGTCCACCAGTTCATCCATCCACCACCCCCCCCCCCCCCCTGATACCAAGGTCCACCAGCTAGTTCATCCATCCACCACGCCCCCCTGATACCAAGGTCCCCTAGTGCATCCATCCACCACCCCTGATACCAAGGTACGTCCCCCATTACATCCATCCACCACCCCTTATACCAAGATCCACCACTCCATTCTTCTACCATACCAATGCACCCCAGCACCCTTCCAACACAGTACAAGCCACGCCCACACATCACATCACGTTCTTTGCATGCGCATATATCCACGGACCGCGAATGCCAAACAGATTTGATAAATCACCATGACCACAGCAGCTCAGCTCAGCCTGGTATAACCTTCAAATAAAATAACAATTCAGGCGTGATATTAATTCCGCAAATATTCAGGTCACATGATCTGGTATGACTCATATTTTGCATGACGATCGTGAAAATGGCAAACTATAGCGATTGGAAACAAGTACCGAAAGCTCCCTCATAGCTCATTGTTCTCCTGCATGAGCAGCGCTCAGACTCGGAGAGTGATTTTGTGCCGTCGGATTGCCCCTCTGCTCAGGCTCGGTTATTCATGACAACATGGACATCTTCGACTTGGCCTTGGACTGGTATGTACTAAAGCTCAACTTCTAACCAACTATTCAACTATAATGATACTAATACTACTTTCTCATCAGTTTAAATTATAGTACAAGAAATGTTCATATTTAACTCTGTACTGCGAAATATAAAAAGAGATGAGAATTAACACACCGTAAAGTGTGATGTTATGGGAAGATATGGAATTGTATGAGACCAAATAATGTTATTTAACTCCATGTTCAGGCCCATCTGAAAAATATGTTGCGATTACTATAGTAATAAAATTATATTTAGACAGAGACTTACATGTCTAAATTTGTGACTACTATAGTTGTTTATTTAGAAATTGTACCTCATGATGGCAATTCAGTTTCAAGTGAGCAGACTGTTAGTTTTACGGTAAATCACTTTTTAATGTTTCTTAAGGTAATACAAAGTTTTGGGAAATTTTGAAAATTGAGTGGATAGTGAATCTTAACAATTTTGATATATTTGGATGCCCCTGTGGATGTATTATAAGCACTAAAAAAAATTAGCCCCTAAAACACTTCTGTTTTCGAGAAATATTGAATATAAAAATTTACCGGTGCTCCCGGTAAATTTTGATAAATTTCAAATAGCGCCTATGGCCGTACAATGGTAGCTGCGACCATGAAAATCTCAGAATATGTTGTTGTGATATATAATTTCCAAACGGAAATAGCAAATCGGTCTTTTTTAGTCAAGAAACATTGTTTTATAGCTAAATTAATATCTTGACCTTGAGAGGGAGCTATACAACATAAGAGTTTATTATTTATAATTTCATAACTTTAGACTCGATTTCAACCGCGACAACGATCAATGAATATTGTAGGAACGCATATGCTTCCAATATGTTAATCTGAACCAAATCCATGACCCTATACCAAAACTTGTAATACCTTTAACACTCATTCATTTTGCTTTAGTTCGGGAAAGATGGTATATTATTTGACTGAGGAATACAATTTTTTGAAATTAAAGTCTTCTCAATAGTCATCTTTTACTAGTTTTTGTTAATGAATATGTAGTGCTTTACACATTATATTAGAGAGTGTGTGTATTTGTTGCATGGAAGGTATACAGGTATGCCCAGACATGAGCGCTGCATGCATATAGGCACATACATGTAGGGACATACTCTTGCCATATATTCATAGGCCTATACTATAACTGTTGTCTTTGTTTCATTCATTTCTACAGGAATATTACTCGAGAGATGGAAGTAAATGACACTTGCCTCAACCCAAGATTTCAAACCTCAGACTGGGTCACAATTTCTCTGCCTATTGCTGTAAGTATACTACCGTTATGAAATGATGATACCGGTATTAACAATAATGATAATGATCGATAACAATAATGATGATAATAACAAAATAATACTATAATGATGATGATGATAATGATAATAAGATGATGATGATAATGATAATAAGATGATGATGATAATAATGATAATAATTAATGATGATAATAATAATAATAATAATAATAATAATAATAATAATAATGTTAGAAAAATAATAGCAATAATAATTAATCATTAATTATTATAAATAAAATATTAGGGATAATGATATCAAACTAAAATCTGTTTTGTTTCTCTCATTTGGACTTTTCAGTTGGTCATCATCATTTTCTTCTCGTTTTTGCAACCACGAAAGAAGTTGGCTCTCGGATGCTTATACAGCAGACCGGGAACTGTTTAGTAAGTGTTCTACCATCACTGGATTTTTTTTTTTTTTTTTTTGGGGGGGGGGGGGGGGTTTGGGGGAGAGGGGGTGGGGGCAGAAGATGTTTTAACTCTTGCTCTGCTTTTCTGAGATTGTGGAGGAAATTGTGTCTCAGAATAATTAACTTTTTTAAAGAATGCACTTTTGAAATAAACTATGTTGTCAAAGGACATAAGCCTACATGTATAAAAGCATTAGGTCAGATTTGAACACCCAAGAATGAAAGTGTAGATATCTGACCCACAATTTCAAAATGTCTGTCATTATGCAGTACTACCCTGAAATATTGAACACCAATTTAGTATGAACAATTCCTGTGGGATTGCACTGTGAGGACTTACCAATCATGGACTTTATAGTAGTGCATGATGATCAATTACATTTCTGTCTGAAAACTATCAACGGACAAACTCGGAGAATCATTTATCTTGAATCTACTATTTTCTGTTCTTTTGCAGTCCTGTTGATGTGCTGGATACATACACAGAGAGAACCACATTTGCCCTGGCTTTCTGTGTGTGTTGTATCAGCATCTTAGATCTGTTTGTGGGCAACTTCTACTTTAGTGTTGACGCGACACATCTGCCAAGTATAGTACGAGGTAAGCGAAATATCAATCCAACACCCCCCCCCTAAAAAAGAAAACCTACCTGTACTATTTATTCCAGTGTTTGAGCACTTGGAGATGAATAGGTCGTGGGTTCAAACCCTTTACTAAACAACAGCTGTTCTAGAGGGCTAAGGGGGGGGGGGGGGGGTCTCAATTCACCTGAACAAATTTCTTCAAGTTTCCCTACCCCAAACTTTCTTGATTATGAATTAATTAAAGCAAGGCACATGTAGAAAAAGAGTACCCCCAAGCAACCCCCGCCCCCATAAAAAAGCCCCTCCAATTATTCTTAAGTCTGTTCCTGATTCTTATAATAAGTAATATTTTTATTTCCAGACTCTGGTAGTTAGTCTTTGTCTTTGCAGCTCACAGGGGAAAGATTTTCCAAATGCATATATTCTCACAAATTTGTCACAATGCCCTCTTAGCTTTTCAGGTTTGAATCGTGTCCTTAACCTTTCCTTATTTCATTTGTATTCCATGTAGGTGCTGTATCGACCCTGCTTGGCTTTGTGAATGTCCTCATCGTTGGAGTTGTCCACTACCCTCTCTTGCTCTGTCTTACCGTGCGGCGCAAACTCTATGGCAACATTGTAGGACTATTATATTCATCATTTTGGTGAGTCTTGCAAATTTTACGTTCATGTATCTTGATTTGGTGTGTTTAAAGGCAATGGTAGGTACTTCAGGTTGAAATCCCAATTTGAAATAGCATGTAAATGAGTTATTTTTAATATCCACACCTGTCAGAACATGCAATTCTGTTTGGGAAGCCAAAGTTACAAAGTAAAAACAATTTTTCTCTAATTCTTTATTGGTTGCATGGTTTCCACTATGCCAAGTGCTACCAATTCAATTTAATAATACTGTGAAAGTCCTGATACTTGTAGTTGTCAAAATCTCCTAACTTGAATTCCCTTATCATTTCTTGCTGAAAATTGACAATCAAGTCATGCCTAAAACATATATTTCAACAGATTTGTAAATACTAGCTTGAACCATATAAATGCTGTGATATATCATCATCATTGAATTGTTAAAGGTAAAGACCAGTATTGGAAATGCCCCAATTTCAAAAAATGAAATGGAAGCTCTCATTACCAATCATGTGAAAGAATATGTTTTGACTAATACATGATGATAAAAAAATTGCCGGGAAACCGCCTACTAATTCATATATTTGGAAAACTTGTTTCTCTCATGGTCGTGTGAGAGATATAGGGTAGTCCCATATACATCTTTCTGTGTATAGTGCTTGTAACTTTACGAAGAATGGGCCAAATTTCTTATCATTTTGATGATTCCAGAACCTTGCAGATGCTAGATGCTAGATGATCAACCTTTTCTGATCGATTCCACAACGTTTCTTTCACAATGCAATCGCATGACCATTACTGGTCTTTACCTTTAATGTCGTTTTGTTTTGTTTTTCTTTTCCTGTACCAGGAGTTTCTTTTACTTCATTGGGTTTGTGGATTGTGTTAGAGGGGTAAGTTTAAGAGTAAATATGAAATACAGGTGCATGCTTAAAACATACCATCTAATATATTCCTTTAGGTTCAAAATGTTAACCTACCCCGTAACAAAGAAAGAAAGAAACAACAACAACAAATGACAATCAACACAAAAAGAACATAAACAAAAAATAACACAACTTCAGATCTGCTTTCATTAATTTGTTGACAAATAGCTTTTGTTTAGAATTGATGATATTCTTTGCCCCTGATTTATGTGGAAATAAGTGGTATCCATCAAAATATCCCATGCAAATAATCAACTCATTAATTGATTCAACCTTGATGTTAATTATTTAGACGCTTAAGTATAAAAGTACTGAAAGATTTACCTCAAGGCAAGTTTCCTGTTTATTAAGCTGTGAGGTGCCTGCTGAAATAATTTGGAAATATGTGTATGTTTTCTGAAAGCATACAATTTGTTTTTTATTGTCCACTGAGTAATAAAATTCATCTTAATTTTGTTAACCTAACAGGGAAAATGGTTGTCACCAGAGACCATTGCACGGAACCTGGCTATCTTCCCGATAGATCTCTGCTATGCTTATCTGAATTTGAGATTTCTCTTCGGGATCTTCTACTACCTTGGCCTTTGCAAGAATACCTGCAGGAAATATCATGAAAGTGTAAGTAAAAACCCTTATATACCTCTGCTACCTATTAAGTAAAAACCCTTTTATGCCTTTGCCGTCATGGTGCCAGAGGCATTAATGTGTGTGTGGGTTGTCGGTTCATCCATTTGTCCTACTTTTTGTTGCCATTATAAAAGATGATTTCCCAGACCAAACTGTACATTGAGCATATGCAAGTAGTGGGGAATTTTAATGAGAGAGTTAGAAGTTCAAAAGCTTCTGTGTGCAAAAGTTAGAAGTTCATAACCTTTTGTGTGCAAAAGATACACATGTGAATCTGTGCATTCAGAGAGTAGACGATGCCACAGTCACTAACCCCCCCCCCCCCCCCCCCACTCCGTGAACAGAGGGATACCATGCGTGTTACCAAAATGTCTGGTAAAGGGGTACTTTTCACGCACCAAAGTCCGGCTTGTAGTACACAAAAATTGACTTTACACACCGGACTTAGGGGGGTGTTTTCAAGAGGAGGGAACATGCATATGCGTACCCTAAATAACACTGAGTGGGGGGGGGGGGGCACTAAACCCAGTATGAACTCTGAGAAGTTCAATTTAGTAGTTCAAACTTCAAGATAATATGATTTCTCTTACTTTTTAACACCTTGGGTTTTCCTGTGAAGTTACATGCATGCATCTCTGGTAAATTGTTCAACATTTTAATTCATGGAATTATTATATTACATCATGTTTGTCTTTCCTTTTCACCGTAACGAATAACGATTGTATATTTTCAGTTAACATTTATCTAGATTAATCATTGATCATGATTTTTTTATTCTTATTTTGTATTTGTTATCACACATTATAATAATCATCTTTTATCACACTGGTTTCACAGAACATGAATCATGATAGCACGAATCAGGATGTTTATTTTGAGAAGACTCATTTTTACCAGAGAGTTACCTTTCTTCTCCAGCCGTCTAACAAGTGGAAAAGGTACAACCTTATACACAAAAATATAGCAATGCCTTGAAATTGTGAATATGCTTATAGTCCGGCAGCCACTGAGCTACACCTCGTTTTGTTTAAATAAGTTTTTTTCTTGATAGATTCTGTTTCCTTAGGCATTGCAGATGACCAAACAGAAAACTGGAGCTTTGTCAGTGTTGAGCAATTTAAGATATGGTCAAAAACAAAATGGCCGCCAAAATAGTATTTTTTCAGTAAAATTTGAATTATTTCATAATTACATTACAAAATATTGGCAGAATGGTGTGCTTATAATTCATGAAGACCATTGTCAACACATTCCTGATGACCATACATGAACATAGATGACCTTAGATGACATAATTAGCATATTTTCCATTGTAATTGTTGCTAATTTGCATATTCAAAATGGCGGATAAATGCCAGCTGTTAAGCTTAGAATCACAATAAAATAGTATTATACTCATTTCTTTCTATCTTATGTTTTTAATTCTTAGAATACCTAAGTGTACCAAATACTCATGTCATACTCATTTGTCAATAATGACTAATTTAGATAATGGGAAAAAACAAAATGGCCACCAAAATGATAAATTTTAAGCAACATTTGCCATAAGTATTATACATTACGGAAATTGGCAGAGTAGTATATACTGGTACTTCATGAATCAGAGATGAATTGATTTGGATATTTGACTTTGGCGGCTGTTGTATATTTGCTCATTTACATATTCAAAATGGCGTCAATGTTAGTTTATCACACAATTTCTATCAATAGTCTAGTATAAACATTTGTTTTCACAATAGGATTTGAATTCCTAAGATACCATTACGTGAAAAATGATAATTTGATCACTCTTCTTTCATGAATGTGTTATACCATTTTGTAGTGATATTAGGAATTTTACCTTCACAATTCATCTTGTACGCAATTTTTTTAAGGGTACGCCTTTTCTTTCGTTGCTGAACTGAGCTCACGCATCACTGTCATTTTGATTTACATTTTTTGCTGCTAGAGTCTGATCATTTAGACATCGTACGGATGCATGACACGCACAGAACATTGTGCATGCTAATTTGGATTTGTTGCATCCACATCCTGGTGATTTACATGGGTTGTCACTTGCACAATTGCAACGTATAAGTCTCAGTATGTTTGCAGGTGCAAGTTTCACATTTGGTGGAGTGGTTACCGGGATGAGTGACTTTGTTGCTTCGTCTTTCGTGTAACCAAATGCAGTGGGATCCAATGTCCATGGATTCAATTCTAAAGCACTCTTCCAAATCCATGTTTGAAGATGGGCACGCTTAACATTATCTTTGAAAGCTTCAGTTGTTGGTGGCATATTGCAGCAAGATTTGGAGTGTTGGTAGCTCTAGCTGCTTTCCCGACCCGTGTAGTCCACACATTCAGTCGGGCATGTCGTAGCCTTGGGTTGTCCATATCATGATGTTATGAGCGCTGTTACATCTTTCATCACGTCGGCCATATCTGCATGTATGTCTCCAATCGATGGCGATGGGAACCCATTTTTTCTGCCGCAGCACTTTTAGCAAAGTTCCTTTGCCAACTCCAAAATGTGCACCAACAGTATCACAACCTGTCAATGGGTGACCTGCTAACATAAAAGGGATGATGTCTCTGTGTCTGTCCACTGTGGCATGTATATCGATAACAGATCTGTCTCTGATGGGCGACTCCATTATCAAGGGTGACTGAAGGCCTTGCTTTTGGTAGAAATGAAGCAGAAGAACATAGACATCTGTGTCGTCTGCAAGCACCCTGATGGATCGTCCTTCATCTGCAAGCATGATAGCCTGCTGCACAATAATCACATCAGCCTCCTATCGTGCCGTTGGATTGGAACACCACCTGGACCTTGTTGAACAGGAGTGCCATCTTGGCTGGTGATCACAAGCTTGTGTTTTATGATGAAACCTGCATCGCCTTGCAGATGTTGACAAAATGATGTTAATCAACTGTTTCTTGTTCTCTGTGACTGTCAGAGTCAGTTTCTGAGACGGAAGGGGTGAAGTTGGACTCGGTTGGAAAACTCTGCAACCATCATTGCCTCTCGATATCCTGGTTGCACACTTGGTGCTGTATTCATTGTACCTGTCAAAGACCAAGTACACATCACCGGATTTTAGTCTCTCTTCAATCTTGCCTTTGAATTTCGATACAAAGTCCATCACTGTTGGTTGTCGTGTTGGTGATGATGAAGGCCAATTAAGGATCCAAAGGAGAGCACAGTCATCGATCACTCTACACGTTTCTTCAAGTGTCGCTTGTGTAGCTGATACTTTTAACCTTTGTCTCTGGTTCTTCAAAGCGGCCTTAGACTTCGAGATATCCAATTTTATTTTTATCATTGTTCGGATGATATAATTTAGATAATAGTTTAATTGATTAACACAATGTGCTTGAAATTATATCACTCAATATCTAATTGATTTAGATTAAGCAGTATAGGTCAGACGGTGACATCTTATGGGGGGGGGGGGGGTAACCATTTTAGAGATCGGAGAGACCATGGCCATCGAAGAGGGAGGGGATGGAAAGGGGACATCCTATTTTTTACGTTCCTTTGCCCTCTCCTTTTTCTCCGCCCCCTCCCTGTTTCAATATCCTAAAGGTTAGGGGATGGTGCCGTTCTAGTATCCCCTGCATCTATGTCACCGGAGAAAGTCTTTTATCTCATGAGTCCCAGCTGAAAGGGCGACCTTCTCTCCGTCAGGACGGTGGATGTTCGTCTTCTTTGTGACGTCATGGCACAGGACCTCCCGAACTGATCTAGATTCCAGACGTACATGGAATGATCTTCAGATATAGAGACCAATTTGATTGACTTCTTGATCAGTCCTATGTTCAAGGACCCGTCATTTTTACGTCTGAGGGTGCCTCGACGCTTCAGTGAAGGGTACTTCCAGATGACGATGCCTTCTGAAGTACCCATATGACTCGAAATAAGTTCACGCTCAGTCTTAAGCCACTGAAGAGAGGTAATCTGGTGTGGCACTCGTCGCTCCCTACTCTTTAGTCCAGTGTTGAGGTTCCAGAACGTCAATGTTGGGTGCTGCCGTGCATTGCCGGTTGCTAGGAGATCTGGTTACCATGGGCACCAAGACATCAGTTTATTTTTATTTAACCATAAAAATGAAACATGTACATACAAATGAGTAACATAGTAAACATAATACAGTAAAGGACACCCTTAGAAGCAAATTGCTTGTGGTGGGGCCTTAAAAAGAAAAACAAACTACACATAAATTATACAGTTTAAAAACTTTAAAATAACATGATACAAACACACATGCACGCTCACACATACACACATACATTCAAATTATCCTCCTCTGCTCAAACTTGTTTACATAAATCATTAAATAATAACTGTGTACATCGTACTTTAAATCGAGATAGAGTTGTACTTTCCTTAATATCATCATTACTCAAATTATTCCATTCCTTAATGCCATTTAAATAGAAAGAATTTTGTGCATTTGTCGTACGAACTTTAAATAAATGTAAATCATTTTTTCTGACGAGTAGAATACGAGTGAATATCACTATTAATAACAAAGTTTATATTAGGAATTTTTGGCAATAGGCGATTTTGAAATTTAAACATAAATATGCGAGTATTAAATTGAATCAATTCAAAAATTGGAACTACGTGTGTTATAACAAAAATTGGCTGTGATGGGGCTAAATAATCAGATTTAGTAATAATATGCACGGCTCGTTTCTGTGACAAATAAATCTTAGCCATATATGATGCATAAGTATTTCCCCAAATAATATTACAATAATTTACATGTGGAAAAATCATACTATTATACAACATTAGCAAAATATTTGATGGTAAAACATGCTTTAGCTTTGACAAAACTCCAATACTTCGAGATAATTTCAACAAAATGCAATCAATATGAGGTTTCCAATTAAGTGATTCATCAATCATAATACCAAGAAACTGAACACATTCTTTCCTTTTTATAATATTTACATCAATTTGTATAGGCAATAATTCACTAGGGATCTTCCGATTTCGAGAATGAAATATTACATAATTTGTTTTATCATAATTGAGAAATAATTTATTACATTTAAACCAATTATCCAATTTTATCAATTCATTATTCATAATATCAACTAAAGTAAATACACTACTGTGTGATGTAATAACTGAAGTATCATCTGCAAAGAGTGTTAAATTTAATACATTTGAAGATTGTTTAATACCATTTATATAAATTAAAAACAAAATCGCCACAATCATTCCTGCATGGGCCTCTGTCATTTTGGCGGCCATTTTGTTTTTGCTTATAATCACAAATTGCTAAAGGCGATATGATAGGCGACATCAATTAGCTTCAATTAAAATGCAGCATATATACATCACAAAATATGTTGCCAAAGTGTGTATAAATTGATTGCTTAATTGTTATCAAAGTAGACATTGCAAACAGCCAATCTCTTGTACACTTTTTTATGAACCACCCTGTATAAATAATGTATAAATTGGGCTCTGCCATCTAAAAAAATATTTAGTATTATCAAAATACGTATCATATCTGGTAAAAAAAAATCAGAAAAGGGTTCTAAATGCAGCAATAAAACATGACAAAGTATACATTTTCACATATTTTTAGAGCAGAAAACGCCATTTTGGCGGCCATTTTGTTTTTGCTTATATCTCAAATTGCTCAAGGCTGACAGAGCTCCAGTTTTTTGCTTGTTCACAGTGGATAACTAGACAATCAGAATCCATTAAAAAAAAAACTTATTTTATCAAAGCTAGGTTATATAGGCCCCAAATCCAGGTTTGGCTATTAGTAATTGTTGTAAAACTTATGATTTCGCAATTCCTTCTCCATTATAAATTTGAAAAGTTGAAGAATAATTCTTCTTTGAATGCAAACATCTTCATTTCCACCAAGTTCTTGAACAGGTGCTACAAATGAACTGTCAAGTATTTAATTTTGATTTATAATAAAGGTCAAATGGGAGAGGTCATGGACATGTACACTGTAGGTTGAAAACTTGGAGCTATGAACTTAAAATATGAAACGCTGGAGAAGGGGAGGGGTTGGAGGGAGGGTCATAAGACAAAGCTCATGCAGGGTAATTGTACACCCAGCCCCCCCCTCCCCCCACTCAGGGAAAAGAGGGACTGCACTCATGTTATTTTTTTTAATTTCCCACAAGAACACTGTACTTATAGTGGAAGGGATTCTTATACCCTTGCACAGTATAATCTAGGTTGACATTTAGCTGTTTTTTTCGCTCATCAAAACCCTCTTGCTTTTATTTGTTTACATCCTCCTGCATGCCAATCACTTGCTCATTACCATGGCAACATAACAGCTCGCACTCATCACTGTCCCGCTTCATGCTGCTAGTGAGGAAACTGTACCCTTCATATCCAGGTATTAGGGACTTTTCGATTTGCACTTTCATAAGTGGACTGCGACGTATGCGGTCATTTTTAAGCAGGGTTGACGAGGCACGCTGACTTTTCGATTTGCACTTTCATAAGTGGACTGCGACGTATGCGGTCATTTTTAAGCAGGGTTGACGAGGCACGCTGACTGTTGTTCGTTACCGTTTCGATGTTACACAACTACGACGCTCGCTTAGTGAGCGCGAAACGCGATCAAATAGCTAAAGATATAACACCAAATTCGGTGCATGGCACTGTTCTAAAAAATTATGCTGCAGCAGATTAACGTTGCATGAATAAAATGTGTTCATTTTATGAATTATTCTGCTTGGTGAGCGCGAAATTCGATCGAAAAGCTAAAGATTCATCACACCAAATTCGGTGCATGGGACTGATCTCGAAAATTATGCTGCAACAGATTGGCGATGCGCAAACAAAATGTGTTCATTTCATGAATTATTCTGCAACAATTTTGATTTAAGAGAAATTACAGACATGAAAATGTGTTAATTTAAGAGAATTCACGCTTCCACCACTCTCCGGTTCTAGAATTAGGTCAATTGGGTCCATTTTGTGACTTCAATTTGATGTTTCGTGCCTACAAAAGATTGCTTACGAACATGTATCGTCACAGTTTGCGAACGACGGCAAAACAAGGGCGAACGCGTTCGAAAATTCTGCTACGAACGATGAGCTCGTCGATGCGCATGCGCACTGCTTCAAAAGTGACCGCATACGTCGCAGTCCACTATAGTGAACGTGCAAATCGAAAAGTCCCTATTGTCTTAAGATGCAGAAGAGTATTGGATTATAATTATCTGCGATATTTGTTGATTACCCACAATAGCCTAGTTCACACTTGAATGAGGCTCACGCTCATGTAGGTGCCACCATTTTTTAATCATTCATCAATCATCACAAGTGAATTCCATGCTTAGTTTCTAGTCTAAAGTCTCTATGTAAACACTCTTCAATGATGTATATAAGTCACTTTACAGTTGTCATGAATCTGCTTTCAAGCAGTGTAATACAATGTGCAAGATAATCTCTCTGGAAAGTATGTGTTTTATCGTAAAGACCCTGTCGAAAGTAGAAAATGAAATAGAGGAATTACAAATCACTGGAAAGATTACCATCCATTGATTAAACACGGCTCATAGCCTCAGCTCAGTATATAGGCGAGCTGATTGAGTCCACATGTTACTTATGTCATCACCATAACTGCAGCAAACTTGACCCCTATCGATTTGTAATTTGGAGGGGTGCGGAAAATGAAGGTTTAATTTGATTTTGTGCAATACTGGGACAGAAAATGTTTCTTATTCCTACATATTTGTATCATCATTGGTCTTTAATCAAAACGTCTCCAATAATTTCAGGATGAAAGACAAGCTTTTCTATGTCCAGGGACAGCTTGGAATAAACACACTGCTTACAACACTGAGATGGTTATCCTCTGTACCTTCCATAAAGGGGGCTCCAACTTTTATAACAAACTACTCTAGAAGAAAGCAAACAAATCAGAGAAGCATACTGGTGAAAGTCTGAATAAAATCAGACAAAAAATGAGAAATGGGTAGTATTTTTTATAATTGTCTTTGGAATTTGTATAAAACAATACCATTTATGTATTATGTAATTAACTCATTTTACTGTTTGCAGGTTTCAAGTATTCCAGACGCATTGTCTGCACCATCTCGCTGAGTTTGCTCTGTTTGTATGAGGTGAGATGTAATGGAGTATAACCTGTCCATCTGCTCTCTCTTTTATCTGCCCTCATCTAAATTGTTCTATTTTGTTTACCGTATATATTAAGTATCTTTGTATTATCCAATTACCATTGACTTTTATCTTCTGTGTGTGAATATGTATATACAGGTGTATAATGAAATTTCTCTGATTTATTCCAACTGACTTCTCTGTCACATGTTTTTTTCTTTCTTTTTTTAGTTTGGCTTGCTGTACACCATAGTATTCTCATCGTTTATGGCGGAACTGAAAGATGCCTTTGTGTTGCCTGAAAATAGCCCCCTCTTTCTTGCCATAGACGCTGCAAATGTATCCTCTGTCTACTTCAACTCGAGGGATTTCATAGTGACATTAGCAGGTATGATTTCTTTCATTGGCAGAGCGAAAGGCAATGTGAAGACAGTTGCGATACCATTTCTATCTTGAACTGGATACAGCTCATTGATCTTTCTTTATTTGTTTCAAAATTCAGTATTCTGATTATGATTGATGTGATCTTTTCACAATATGTGTAAAATGATCATTCTGTATTTCTGGATAAGATACTGCTTTATTAAGTGTGCTAAATCTTTCTACAGATGTTTGTGATAGATTGCATAGCCATTTGAAGATTAACAGAAGAAGAAGAAGAAGAAGAAAAGTAGTGTATGATGCAAAATGAGTCCAGTATTTGGGGTTGCAAGATAATGAACAAACCCTAATTTACGGGAACATGATATTTCATACAGTGGTTCATTCACTTGACTCTTAAATCCAAGGGTGTAGGGTTTGAATCCCAGCTTGGCACGTCCTTTAGCAAGATATTTATCCACATTTACCACATCTCCACCAAGGTGTAAATGGGTACCTAGCAGTTGCCAGGGTAATCGGCGTGACAGGAAGAACAGTTTATTGCTGATGAGGCAACCCTGGGTAAAGAAAAGTATCGTTATTACTATTATTCTCTAATGGTCACATCTATGAAACAATATGATACTATACATATAAATGCAGTTGTAATAATGACAATCATAATATAAAGCACTTCTAACAGTTACACCCAACCAAAGTGTTTACAGTATTATTATCACCCCGGTCACTGAATTAAATTACTACTCCGCACATTACAGTGAACATTCTCCACTCCCTGGGATGCCCACATGCTATTCCAATCACATTAAACTTTGCATTCAACCAGGTACCTATTCAGCACCTGAATGGAGAGGAGCATATAGATGACATGCCTTGCTCAAGTAAAGTTTACATGTAATTATCTGGTTACCCTGACTATTTTAGCGATAGTTCCATTTTGCAACATAACTTGGGGGACATTTGTTTCTCATCTAGTACCAGGACTGCAATTTTAATTTTGAATCATCTGTTTTTTCTTCCTCAAGATACCTTGATGCCTACATCTTTAATATGTTTGATTTTCATGGCAGCATCAACCATTCATGTCCTCATAAATTATAGGTAAGTGACCTTTTATCTCTGTTAGTCCTCTCCACCCAGGGGCGGTATTCTGAATATTGTTGTATCTTTTGTGTTATCTTCCAGAGAAGTTGGTTCTGGGCAAGGAAGATTGTCGCCATGAAATTACCATGAAAGATACAACAACCCCCTACCTATTGTAATTTGATGTAAATACCATGCAAGATAAGATAAGGTAAAAGATACAACATTTTCAGAATACGAATTATCTTGTCATATTATCTCTCGTGTGCATATGCAAATGAGGATTAAGCGCCATTTTATTAATAATACGCACAATTACAAGCGCACAAAAGTTTGAGCGCAGGCGCGGCCAAAGAGATGAGAGAAAAGATACAACAAAAGATTCAACAAAAGTTACAACAAAATTTACAACAATTTTTAGAATACCAACTTTATTTTCACTTCAAAGATACAACAATATTAGAGATAACACAGGGTTCAGAATACGGCCCCAGATGTTAAATGTAAACGTGAGCGAATTAGTGATTCAAAAAGACTTTTTGAAATAGACTTTGGACAATTAACAAAATTCCGTCTTTGTTGTGGCATCAACATCAAGATTTTGAATTTTTAGCATAATTTCAAAATTGTTTGTTCAAATTCCATGAAACTTGTATCCAAGGGTTATCAAGTATCACAAATCATATGACACAAATTCCAGGTCAAAAGGTCAAAGGTCATTTTAGGTCATTAGACTTGGATTATGTTTTCACAACTTAATATGAGAATTAATAAATCAATTTTTTATATTGATTTGTTCATATTTCATTCAAGTTATCGATTGTGGTACAATTACTAGTAACTAATACTTCTGATGATTCTTAGTCAATATTCACTTCAAAATGCTGATTATATTCAGAGGATTTTATTTTGGGGGCCTGCTAATGGACCACCCTGCCTCTGAATAATGTTCCAACCTCAATTTTTCATCATATCGAATTGCGTAATGCAGGCGAGACCGCCGAGAGCATTTCCCTTGTTAAATTTATATGTCAAGTTGTCAACTCTGATTTTTACTGATTTCTTTTTTAGAAGTTATATATCCAACTTGTTCTTAATTGCATCTGGTAAAATAACCCAACACTGTGCCCCCCCCCCCCCCTCCTCTCCATTCCCAACTCTCCAAGGGACGGACAATTACCCTACCCCCTCCCTAGGAAAACCATGGAAGGCTCGATCCTTGAGTTAGTTATGAACATTTTTTTGTGAGATCTCATGAGAGGGTAGTTGTCTGGGGATAAATTTTGTCTTAAAGATGGTAGAAAACAAGATTGTTGTTATCGAAGCGTAGTTCATCTGTGTCTGTTTTTGTGTTTCCTTTCCTTGTCACCGAACAGGAATAATACAATGAGGATGTGGGGAGGAGACAGGTCTTCTTTCCCAGTTCAAGCATATTCATATTCCTCAAAAGTGGTAAGTTGCTTGGAACGGATATATATTTTGCTGGATGATGTCAAATATTGATGATGAAAATGATGATGATGATTATGTAGATGATGATGAAGGTATGATGACGGTGATGATGATGATGAATGCTTGTGGCGATGATTGATGCTGGTGGTGATGAAGATGATGATGATGATGATGATGATGACGACGACGACGATGACGACGACAATGACGACGACGATGACGACGACAACGAGGATGATGATGATGATGATAATGTCATGATGATGTTTATGTAGATGATGATATTTATGTACATGAGGATGAAGGTATGGTGAATGGTGGTGGTGGTGATGATAATGATAATGGATTTGATAAAATTTGATTTTGATGGTGCTTTTGCTAGGGCATCAAATGAATTGTCTGTTTTGATAAAATAAGTTGATTCCTTATTTCTGTTTAGCAATAAGTTCTTGTAAATATGGAAATTGCAGAATAGTATCTCAAATCTCAAATGTTGCCATTAATACATGCACATTTATGGCTGATATTAATCTGTTTCAGGTTGCAAATCTGACTTACTCTGGATATCAAATAGCATATTGCATATGGGGTGAGTATTTTTTGTAGAAAACAATCCATATCGTTTACTGAACTGGAAATGGATGGATATAATTTGGGCTTGTTGGTTATAAAGTTTGAAAGAAAATATACATGGATCACAGGAAGATAAAAACATTCTAAAAACCTAATCACTAATTATAAAATATTTAGCTGATAATCTTTGGGAAAAAAAGTCTTTAAATCTTGGTAAAACACAATCTCCAATGCTAGAATATGTCATAGATATATATTTTACTAACATTAGAGTTTTAAAGCTTTGGAGATACCAAAGACTTGTATTTTCAAACAATATGCATTAGCAATGCTGTGTGAGAGATCTAGTGGCTGAAAACTTATCTTTTTTTTAAAAATTATTGTTTAAATATAATCTTTATTAAGGAATGCAGTGCACAATTCATCTACTTACATATTTCATTTCAAGTTGAATAACACTGCAAACTAATAATGACCGTTGATGTGTTTACTTTTGTGCGTGTTCCAGGATTTATCACACTCCATATTGTCTTGTGGTTGGTGGTGGTGGTCGTCTGGTACTTCATCCTTGGTCCCTTGATCAACAATATAAGACGGGATAATGTCATTATTCAACTCCTTCGTGATTATTGGTAAATAAACCCTTAAAAGCTTACAGGAACCTGGTGGTCCCTGGGTTAAGCCTCTAGGACCTATAGAATTCATAGGACCTATAGCCACTCATCCTCTCCAAGCGCTATAGTTCTCCTTAGAACTATAAGCTAAGAAAGATGACAGACATTCCTTTTCAGGACTACACACCCCCAAGAAAGATTACCGAGTCAGGGTCCTTTTCAGGACTCCTCAATCCTCTCTCTCTCTCTCACATGGTGCACCCGCAAGCCTACTGTATATAGAATTCAGTAGTAAACGGATTAACAAGTATATTCAGAAGACTATACCATTGGGAAATACCTAATCAAGATAGTAGAGATATTCACTAATCTTGTGTCCTGAAAATATGGTTCTATTACATTTCCAAAGTATTTCTTTTTCAACAATTACGCAATTTGCGTTCTGGATGTGTCTTTTATCGTGCCATAGTATTTTGCTAAGCTATCAACTTAAATTTCCTTTTATTTCCTTGATATTTTGATCATGTGGTTCTACTTCCTTTAGACTTAAATATTGCTTTTAAAGGCCTTTGCCTCTCTTAGCCCAACGCATACCCACATTTTACTAAAGATATGATTCCCTGCCTTACAACAGCCACTCATTGTCAATAATTATCTGCAAAAAGTTTCAACTCTTCTCTTGTTGTTTGATTTGCTTATAACATCATCAGTTATTGTTCTCCTTGTAGATACACTTGTATAATCATTGACTCAGCAATGAAATCATATATACATGTATATTGAAAATAAATGATTGTAATTTTTTTCCTTGACGTTTGTTTCAGGCTGGGTCTTGTGATCACTTACATTATTTACTACAGCCAAATCTTGGCCTCAAGGTTGTTCTTCTTGCAGAAATATGGCAAAAGCTTTGGCATCAATAACAGGTGAGTCTTCATAATAAAATATTTCCAACATTAATAATAATAATAATGATAATAATATCAGTTCCTTTATTCGCTTTATTCTGAGTGGTCAGGAGCAGATAAAATAAAATGTAGATAAAATGCCGAATTTCTCAAGGATATTAAGTGCCGTGCTGGGGCTCAAACTCATGGCCTTTGCATTTCCAGTCAAATGATTAAACCACTAGACCACAACACCTCTACATGATTCTATTTGCTATTTGAGGCTGGGAGACTTACCTGTAAAATTATTTTAGAAAACTAGCATGGATGCAATTCAAATCAAAGTAATCATAAGAATCTTCCAATTCCTTGGGCACTTTGAACCCTGCTCCTCAGCTTGGCTGAAGCTTTTGGCTGAACCTGTGAAAATAATGATGCTATATTTATAGAAAAAATATGATGCACCATGTTATCATTATGTTATATATCATTATTGCAATAATGATTGGTTGTCTTTCTTGCATTTTTTAACAGGCGTTCCTACCACAACATGGTTTACTTCACACTGTTTCTCAATGTCCTTGTCGGATTTGTGTCATGCCTCCTACGTGTCCTCAAGGCTCTTTTATTTGGTATCTTTTTGGTTGGACGTGTTGACTACTGCCTCATGTACCCTGGTCTTGAGTTCTTTGATAAAGGTAGGAAATGGTGAAAATCAAAACCTGTTACTTTTCCTTAAAGGTAATACAAAGTTTTGGTATGGGGTAATGAATTTGGTTCAAATGAACATTATTGGAAGCATATTCGATCTTAGAATATTCAGTGAGTGGTCGTTGTCGTGGTTGAAATCGAGTCTAAAGTGATGAAATTGTAGATAATAAAGTGTTTATGTTGTATAGCTCCCTCTCAAGGTCAAGATATCAATTAAGCTTTACAACAATGTTTCTTGACTGAAATCGACCAATATGGTTTTCCTGTTTGGAAATTATATATCCTAACTGCATATTCTGAGATTTGCATGGTCGCAGCTACCATTGGATGGCCGTATAAGCTATTTGAAATTTATCGCAATTTTCCGGGAGCACCAGTTAATTTTAATATTCAATTTTTCTCGAAAGCAGAAGTCTTTTAGGAGCTAATTATTCTAGTGCTTATAATACATCCTCAGGGGCATCCAAATATATCAACATTTTAAAGAATCGCTATCCGGCCATTTTCAAAATTTCCCAAAACTTTGTATTACCGGTACCTCTAATGTCCTGATGGGACTTGCATGCCTTCTACATATCCTGAAGGCTCTTCTATCTGGTGTCCTCCTGATGGAAAATGTCGACTACCGACTATGGACTATAGAGTTATTTGATGAGGCTATGAAAACACGTCTAACGCAAGGCGAACCTAATCCCCTATGTCTAGGATGGACTTTACAAATTATGAGAGATCAAGATACATGAATCTGTTATGCTACAAAATAAATATATCACAAACTTGGATTTATGCAAACATTTCTTGCCTAGAAAGTGGCCACCGGCCAGTAAAAATGTGCTGTTTTTCTCGTTCTACAGCAGAACCTACATGTAGATGCTGTGGTGTATTAGAAAAACAATGTGCTTGGTACATGTATGTTACAGTGAATGCTCAACCTGGTGATCCAGAAGTCACCTTCTTGCTAATCTCTCTCCCTCCCTCTCTCTCTCTCTCTCTCTCTCTCGCTCTCTCTTTCCCCCTTTCTCTCTCTCTCTCTCTCTCTCTCTCTCTCTCTCTCTTTCCCCCCTCTCTCTCTCTTTCCCCCTCTCTCTCTCTCTCTCTAGGTTACAGGGCTTATGTGGGATTCTTAGAGCTTGAGGTCATCCACACTCATCCTGTCATCGTGACCTTCTGCCATTGTCTCTGGCAGGTTGCTCGGACGGAGAGTGACCGCAGATCTGACCTGGAAAAGACTGAGGATGGTGAGTACCATAGAATCCATGCCCCCAAACGATGATTCCATGAATTGTGTGACATCGTATGACATCAGTGTTTTCTCCAGTAACTTCATCAAAAGATTCAAAATCCCCTTGATGTGAACAGTCTGTAGTGGTTCCATCTGGTTTCTTTACATTCTTAGTCAATGGCTATATCAAGAGGTTTTTTTCTTCTTATTTTTTCTTATGAACTAAAATGGACACAAGACTCGTTTCATTTTGGGACACATTTCTCACAATCACCCAAAGCTGAAAGCACCAATTGTATTTTGGTGTTGTCATACTTGAGCTAACAAGAGTAATTGCTCCAGGTTTTGTTTCGTCAAAGTGGAGATATAGGTAATTAGGTTTAGGGTTGCAATTGTTCTTAGGATAAACTTCAGGGTTATGATTAGGGTTAGATATTGTCTTTGATGGTCCAGGGTTTAAGATACAAGGAAGTCCAATTGTTGAATATTTTCTTCGGAGCTATTTTTTGAGGGAGCATGTTTTGCTGAACCTGTCTCTCTGTTTGAAAAACACAGATGATTTGCTTTGTATATAATCAAAGTTGAATGCCAGATGATGTCTGTCTCTCATGTAAATGTGTGCACTTCTTTGGTGCACATTTGTATGAGTATTTACAAGTTAACCCTTTTATTCCTGTTTTTTTGTTATTTGGAACTCTATTGCTCCTGAAATATCCTCATGCAAGTCTTTAACATTATTGAAAAGAAAATTGAAGCAGCATCTTATACCGAAATATCATTAATTCTAGTACCCATATTCATATTATACAGCATTACCTATAACTGTTTTCGAACCTATGATTTTGTAATGATTATTTCCATTTGTATTACCTGCCATGAACGATGTCCCTGTCATGTTTTGTCATGTATGTTGCTTTTTTTAGTTTTGTTTGTATATGTAAATCTCTTAACTACTGTTCGGGGAACCTCCACAAGGCCATTTGGCCTTCTTTTTTAGTTCCCTATTTTCATTTTCTTATATATTACAAATGCTTATCATTGTATATACCTTTGTATTGTTTTTATTGAAAATGTAGATGAATAAAATGAATTGAATTGAATTCCTGTGTGCTCATTGCCACTATACAGAGCATCAGGTATTGGAAAGGAGACGTAGGAAGGTGGTACGGAACAAGTGGCAGCTGGGTTATACCCTTGTGAGGAATCCCATCCTTCTTCGTGACAGATTGTCAAACCTCATCGGGATTCAGGGTGAAAGGGAGACTGGCATCCAGAACGGGGGATTCACCATTGAGATGGACAGTGTAGAGGTAAGTTCCCACCATTTTGCGTGGTTCTATTAGAAGGTGTGGATCTAGATCCTGATCTAGAGGGACAAATGTGGGTCAATGCCTTGTCCAAGGACGCGAGCATCTCACGAGGATCAAACCAGAGCTGTGAATACACAGGCAAAGTCCATTACTAATCAAGAAATTTCTGGAGATCTCCAAAAGGTCGACATGTCCTTCAAACAGTGAAGTCTAGTCTGATTTTGTGTGAGACTGCATCACGCACTTCCACATCAATCACCTGTTAATTGCGTTGATGGAAATTCTGCAAAAGACCGTCCTATTTGCTTAAAATGTCCAAAGGATTGCTTCTTAATCCATTGCCTTGGGGAATCAGATGGCCCTTATATCAATGAAAATTAGAGGGTTAAGTATCCTATGGGTGAATTGATATTTGATTACAATATTTCATTTGAGACATCTTTTCTTTTTTATATGTAATGCTTCCTGGGAGAAATTTCAATTATTTAAACATATTTGTGGTTCCAAGGTTTTTTCTGACTTGTTTTTCAATACAGATCGATCAATCAATCTTATTTACTGGGTGTAAGCCACAAATATGTTTAAATAATATTTTCTTTGTTGTTTTACAGGGGACCACATATCCACTATGTTCCTCAGAAGATTATCAAGCACTTGAGATGAAGCCATCCAATAGAGGAAGAGGGCAGCACAGGAAAAGTCCAGATCTAGTAACCATGAAGGATGAAGAGTGCACCGGTGAAGCAAGCTCCCGGTATTCCCAAGGTGAGGGTATTACCCCACAGGACTATTCATCTACAGAAAGACACCATGAAGAGCCCGAAGGCCATGATGAGAATGATTCTGCATCCACTAGAATTCAGGAGCCATCTTTAGGGAAAGGTAATTCAGCAGGTAATATCCACAGTGGACAATGTTCACCATGTACAGGACATTGCAATACACAGAGTAATGTAAAAACGGGAAACGCAAATCCTGCAGAGAATATTCATGATCCGTCCAGGGCTATGGTAGATGTAGATGAGAGATTTAGAACACTTGACAGTAACGACCCTGGTACAGACACTTTCTGGCAAACTAACCCCAATGTGCATCATCGGCCTGACCACTTGAACCATAGTGAAGCAACAGAACTGCCTGTGGATGATTGTGTTCAAAACCCTGAATCAAACAGGAATAAAGGCTTGAAGAGTTCATGGTCTAGAGGTCAGTTGGATGGATCTGATGGAGATGAAGACAGAGAGGGTGGTTTCCTGGAGAGCAGTCAGATCAGTGTCTTCAGCAACCAAAGCTTTGAGGACCTCCTGGAGACCAGCCTCGATCCCGACCACATTGCGGACTGCAGAGAACAAGGCGTTGACCTCATCAGCTACGTCGAGGAAGAGATGTGGAAGAACTTGCTTCATGAAGGCAGATCAACCCTCAAGAGGGTGAAGCAGGAGGAGCAGAAGACAATGCACCCAGTAGTAGAGGAAAAGAATGGAGAGGTCCCATAGAAGGACAGCACTGCTGAGATGGGGGTAATAATATGATTGCAGGGCCCTCAGGGAGAACAGTATGAATACTGATGAGGCTACCCTGGGTAAACAAGACATATTATTATTATTATTATTATTATTATTATTATTATAAGCGAAAGAAGTACCAAGTATCTGGAGGAGCAAAGAACCCACAAGGTTGGGGAGTATACAAATATAGACATCATTGGGAAGGACAGCATGGTGGAGTTGAGCGATGAAGGAACGAAAAAGCAGGGGGAGCAGAGGACACACAATGTGGAAGACGATTAAAATATCAAGGGCCCCGGGAAGTACAGCACTGCTGAGGTGAACAATACAGGTACCAAGAAGGGACCTTGTGGGAAAGATGATGGTAGCATCAAAGTGGTGATATTGAAGGATGATGAAACAGCACGTGAAGATTCTTGAGAAAAACAAATTGAATTGTTTATAATTGAATCAAAATGGTACGTGTACATATATATTTTAAATTCCACAAGCAGCTTAATCAGATAGAATCATGTACAAATTAAAAGAAATACAATTTTCAACTGGATTTTGAGGTAGCTGTAATATCATTTACATGTAAATTGATGCCTTTCCATATTTCAGCTATGAATGCATGTACGTGTATTTTGTACACACTACAGGAACTTCTCTTACAAATTTTATGCTTCCTAGGAGAAATTTCAATTGTTTTAAACACATTTTTGGCTTACACCCAGTAAATAAAGATCGCATGCTCGATCTGTAATTAAAAACAAGTCTGACGCGATCTTTATTCACTGGGTGAAAGCCAAGAATTTGTTACCATGTATTTCCTTATTAAAAGTGCAATTCTTGTTCTGCTCCTTTTTATCTTTCTGCTACAAATGCTGAATAGTTGTGCAATAATTTTTTTTTTAAAGATTACCTTGAGCATAGGCATATTTTTTTTAGTGTATTCATATATTCATGGTTCAAGGAAAGAAGCAACGGCGCATTTCTCGACACCGTTATAAATCTAACTTCTTGAACATCTCATAGAAAAAATCTGACCTGCGTTATAGAATTATCACACATTTCTATGGGATGGTTGCGAATTTAGGCTTTATATGGAGGTTTCAAGAAACTGGCCCAAGGCTGAAGCACTTTTTTCTGAAATAAATGAACATTTTAGTTCATATGAAATGTTTAAATGTAAGAAAAATCTGTTATATGGCAATTATTTACTATCTCCGCTTGTCTTTCATTCACGTCAAAGAACAACTTCAACTTTTGTACTAGATTACATTTTTTCTGCTATATATCCGAATATCTTTACTGTCATGTCTTTCATTTTTTAAATGTTCAAAATCTGCTGAAAATATGATAAGGCATACGTGTATTTAAAAGTCTTTGTCGGGATCTGTGAGCTGTATCATTAAAATGAATTTAGTTTTTGTTTTATTGTTCATTATTTTGTTTGTGACCGTCATAAAATAATGATGAATTGTTTGGATATTTCAAAGTATTGTGAAATATTTATATTTATGTACATCCTATGTGAAATAATGCAAGGGAAAAGTCATGTGATGTACAACATTCCCTTGAAAACATACTCCAGAAATGTGTGACATCATACAGGGTATGTCTTTTTAATATTCTGTTTAACATCGTGCACCAAGCACACAACATGAGTGCACTGTGACGCCTGCAATGTATTAATGTGACTGAGCAATGAGAATATCATTGAGGTTAGCCCCACAATTTTCGAAATTTTCTTATATTTCATGTCATTATTAATTCTGATTAATTTGGTGATTTAATGTTATGCTCAGCCTTATGAATATTATACTTCTTTAGTTTTTAAAAATTAAAGATGCAGAGTTTTTTGCGTCACCAGTGAAATTGTGGATTCTCTTAAGTGACAAGCGTAGTTACACCATTTTCTTTTAGTCTGTAGAGCTTGTATTTTTATTGGAGCTCCAGTTCAGTAGGGGATGAAAGAATCTCTTTCATCCCAACCCTCTATAATGATAAAATATAAGCCTTGCACAGGATTGCTTGGTATACAAATTAAGATCTCCATTAACTGTTTTCATCCTTTAATCTTTATTATGTTTGTAAACAATACTGGAGTGTAGGATGTATGAGCTGTTTCTATGTTTTTACATGGTAAATCAATTTCCTTCCCTTAGAGGGCAATTCCAGGCTTAAGTAAACTTGCAGGGATCATAGGTCAAACTTTTTTCACTAAGAAAAGTATTCATCATGCCTATGTCTACTTTATTTTGATAAAGCATAGTATTAGAAATGTTTTCTTGCTTGTATGTACCTAAATCTAATTCATACTTTCTCATAGTTTTTTCAATCAGTGTCTGGACTGAAAGAAGAAGGGGGTTCATATATGGGAAGGCCAAGGTTTTTGTTTAAGTTTTTTTTTTATTTATCTTTATTTATCTTTATTTATTTATTTATTTATCATTGTCATTATTATTAGTATTAGTATTATCATTGTTATTATCATTATTATTATTATTATTATTATTATTATTGTTATTATTATTATTATTATTATTAATATCATCTTTTTTTTGGGGGGGGGGGGAGGGATTTGAGTGAATGTTTTTGTTACATCTTTTTCTACCATATTATCCTCAACAAACATACATGTATTTTATTACCTGGATTTTCTATTAAAGTATGTGTTGTACGTTCTAATGAAAGTACATATACATGTACATTTTAAGAAAACAAAGTTGCTATGATATTACATTACTTAACAAAAGCCATTTTGTTCACCGGTCTTGTATAATGTGCAATGATAAAGAAATCTATAAATATTTCTTTCTAAATGGACAGTTGAAGTAATACCATATTTTCATTTTGTTTTCAATCCTTGTAATACTTTTCAATTTGATACATTTTGGAATACTAAATTAAATATCCCTTTTAAAAATCATATCTTATAAGTTCTTTTGATTAAATTATGTCTTGTTGGAGCAGTGGCGGATCCAGGGGGGGGGGGGGGGCCGGGGGGCCCGGCCCCCCCCCCCCCTCTGAAAAAAAAAAAAGTGTAAAAACACGTGATTTTTACCTTTTTGGGGGGATGGGCTCTCCCCCCTGGCACCCAAGGGGAGGGGGGGGGTGCTCATTTTTAAATTTTGGAAGGCCAAACAAAAAAAAATGTGCTCACTACCCCCCTCCCCCCCCCCCCCCCCCCGCTTATTCAGCGGCTGGCTGAGTCGTTGCGATTTTTTTGGGAGCAAATTTTGGGAGCAAAAAAACAAAAAAAATAGTGATCACTACCCTCCCCCCCCCCTCCCACACTGAGCGACTTTTCGGCCGGCGCAATTTTCAAATTTTCGGGAGCAAAAAAAAAAGTTGGGCCCCCTCCCCTAAGAAATCCTGGATCCGCGCCTGTGTTGGAGGGCAGTTTTCCTTGCTTGAACATCAGATAATTGTCCAAGTGGAGAATGATCAGAGAAAATTCTCCTTTGATAAGAATAATTGTTTAAAAAAAATTCTTCTGCAATAGTTTTATACAAATATGTCAATATATGAAAGTATTGAGATTGATGAATATGCGGGATAGAGAACAAAGAGAGAGAGGGAGGGAGGGAGAGAGAGATACCCGGGGGGAAAAGGGGGGGGGGGGGGGAGGGAATGCGAGTAAGGTCTATCTGGAGAAGGGATGGAGTCTCAAAAAGAGATAGATCAGAAGGGGTAGAGAAAGAGAGTGAGAGGACGAGTGAGGTGGACTGGATACAGAATCTCGGAGAGATAGAAGAGAGGGAGAGAGAGAGAACAGAGAAGATGCTTCATTATTGGACATGTAAATATATATATATATTACTAATACTTGGCGCTAAATATAGCGCATACAGCATGAATCATATTTAAAGAGGATACATTGAAAAATAAAAACCAATAATGTTTCTATGCGTATATCCGCGCGCAAACCATTGAAACCGTAATATATATTTTAATGATATCCGGTTTCCTACGTAACGATCAAACGCTTTTTACTCTAAGTCATAAATAATCATTGCAGGAAAATACGCCCTTCTAATAAGTACTTTATTCCTGCATTTAATTTAAATTAATTATCATTTTCATTACACACGTTTTCGATAAGTAATACACAAATGAATGAGAGTGATATTAATCATTTGGATTTGAAAAGCAGGTCCACTGGCTTCAAGTGGACCTGAATGAAACTACCCTGTTGAAATTGAAAAATGATGAATAAATGATACACAGCCCGAAGCTCAACCAGAGTCTCTGGTCTAATAATATATAGTTAATCCACTTTTTTTGGATTAATTTTATAGAACTTATGATTTAGAATAATCCATTTTAAAGTAGTGGTTGAATTACACTTTTGAGAGTTAATTTCACTATGTTAAAAAAAAAATCATTATCATTATTTTTTTTTCCAGTCCAAATTTTGTCAATTTATTCATTTTCATGAAAATACTAATAGCATAGCAATGAACACGCACAATTTATACAAAACTTTGTTACAGTTAAAATAGACAAAAATGAATACAAAATATAACACCTTCGAAAAAGAAAAAGTAGAATAATTGCAAATAAAACGTTATCTTTATTCTGTGGAAATGAATGAAAAGCAGAGCTTGTAAATTGTGTACACCTCAGATGATAATGACTGAGAAAAAGGTACTGTACATAAACAAACAAAAGAAGGAGGATAATAATGCCCCCCTAAAAAAGGTTTTCCTGTCATGCAGTATACATTCATATAGTAAAGATAACTTTGTCCTGGAAGTTGTTTTTCGAAATCATATTTCCTCTTTGTAGTCGTAGAGCATGACTTACTGTTAAAGGGTGTTGCACAGTGACGCCTTCAAAGAAAACCATAAATATCTTTGTGGTTTGAGATTTGTGTTTGTTCATGTTTTAATAGCCTACATATTATATGGCAACAAGATACATGCAAGGAACCCCACTGACGCATGTTTTCAGAGTCCGTCATATAAAAATGACAGTCATGATGGTAATTTCATGTAAACATCCTGTTGGAAAGGGTTATTGTGTTTAATTGAACTTCAAGTGTTTCGTCAATCCTGTTTAACCTTGTGCTTTAAAGTCTAAAGTGTAATTTTCCTGTCTTAATAACAGGAAAGATGAACGAAGCAGTAATGGTTACGAATTCTCGTGATTCATCATTCTAGTTTTCCTTTAATTCAAATACGAAATGATCTCGTGAGTGCTTGTCGGTGTTGCGGAGTTCTAGCATATTTACATGGACGAATCAACGTGTTTTTCCCTCTCAAATCGGCTTATTATGGCAACTATGAATGTTAATACTGCAATTAATTCTGTTAATAATTCAATCTTATAATCACAGAGCCTGGAAATCTTATATGAGTCCTTGATAAGGCTAGGCCTACGTTGTCTTACACATCGCTAAAGGAGAGAGTGCAAACTGCAATGGCGTCGTCTACCGAACTCCCATCCAGTATGTCTAACGATTCAGCAATGTGTGATGTTACAACCAACGAGATACAGATCTACTGGATAGGTATCAATATACCTATAGCAGTGAGTATATATCATAGATATATATATATATTTGATATTAGGATATATAGTTGATATAATCACTATCATAACACAGTAGTATGATGACATACATGTAATGCACATGCACTGTCTAGGATGATGACCATAATTATGAACCATATTTTAATCCTATCTAGGCATATCGTTATGCGCGGTGACCAGACATTTTTAAGTCAATAACAGCTCCACTTTTATAAGTTCAGGTTGAGTTAGAGTTAGGGTTAGGGTTAAAGTTGAGAATTCGGTTAGTGTAGGAAATTGACGATACATATACTAGGATCAATCGTCGCAGGAGCATGGATCGTCTAGAGCTTTACTAAAAATTGTTGCTATATGGTGATGGCATTAAACTATATATCATTTATAGGCATGACTTGTTGGAGATTAAAATCCTATTTTGCATCATGTACTTCATAATTCACAATGCAGTGAATACGTGTCAGTGACTACTTCCTGGTTCATACAAATAATTACACGATTTGGGCTACACGTTAATTCCTCTCTATCGTATTAAATGTTTTATAGTTGCAAGTTATTTACATGGAGATTATCTGGAAATAATATACAACACCATGCGCTCCGCGATGTAAAGTGTAGACCTACACCATGACCTGAATACATTTATTGCTCCTCAATTTTATGGGCCTATGATCAGACGATCTTGGCAACACAATGGTAGCTCGTTTTTATACTAGTCGGCAATTATGTGCACATATATGTGTGAGTCACTCAGCATACAGCACTTTCTATGTATAGCGTAAACTAGCTAATAGTGTGTGACATATTGCACATGACCTGTCGTCTGATAAGTGATATGACAAAATGTATCATGTAGTGTAAGGGGCTTGGCAGTGAGAGGGGAGGAGGGGGGGGGGGGGGGTGGGGAGACAATAAAGGCACCAGTTGGGGGAAACTTGCGAGAAAGCAAGGCAACCAAACAGGGAAAGGGTGTAGGAGGGTGCACGGGTGCACTGCCATGTTCTTATCACACACCCTTGCCTATGCACCCTCCCCCCTATGCTTGTCTGTCTGTCTGTCTGTCTCTCTGTCTCTCTCTCTATTCCTCGCTCATTCTCTCCCTCCTCCTCTTCCCTTATCCCCTCCCCCGACTCTTTTCCTCTTCCCGCCCCCTTCTTCTTTCTCTCTCTCTTCTCTCTGATATATATTTTGATAACACAAGGCGTATAGAGAACAAGTAACGATACCACAACGTGTGAGACAGATAGTGTGAGAGAGAGAGAGAGAAAAAAAAGGGGGGGGGGTGGAACTTCTCCCCCACTTGTTTAATTGTACTTCTGTTCTGATACGTTTCATTTTAACAGGTTATTCTTCTCCTGATGGCCACATTATGCCGATGTCAATTCAACCCCTTCAAGTGTTGTGGTCGTCCAAAATTAGTTTAGTAAGTCTTTCTGTGTTGTTTGGATTCATTTTGCAATATTGGTACTGATATTTATGATTTAATTCATAGAGTGTATGTTTTGTACGAGTAAAGTGTGTGTAGAAAAAAAAGATGTAGTGTTTGTTTGAAAGACTCCATTCGACTCTATTTCAACTCTATATCTAGCCTTAATTTCTATTCGCATCATATCGCAAATGTTGTGATATGATGCAGATATAAACTTCACCTCGACAATGTTTACGTGGGACAATGGGCATTGTCGCCATCTGGGCATACAATTTCTCTCAAACATAAAACAATTCTGTGACTACTGCATAATGATAAAATCGCGCAGTACAAATTAATCATCAAAATACATATAATTTCCTGAAATGTCCACGTTTTTAATCACATACAACTCTTCTTCTTCCAATATTCTCCTGTTCTACCGTGGCAACAGTCCCATGAATTTTCTTGACGGATATTCGAATCGTCTGCCATATGTCTTCGCATTCTTGGTCACAAGTAATGTGATTATCGATCTTCTGCAACTGGGTTCCGACGAGCAAGAATTTCTGGCTCAATATTCATCTACAGTTCGATGTAAGTTAAATAACAGTAATAAAAACAATAATAATAACAATAATAATGATGATAATAAAAACAATAATAATAACAATAATAATGATGATAATAATAATAATAACAATAATGATAATAAAAAGTGATGGTTTTATAAATCACAGGGCAAGGAGAAAGATCAGCATTGATACAGATATGGTATACCTTTGGGAAAACAATACCCAATTCCTTTTTTCCCCCAATTTTTTTCTCACAAATTATTATCTATCAGTTTTTCTATGGGCTACCATCAAGTACGTATGCATCATCATCGCAGGGCTGGTCTTTTACCCTCTTCTGGCATGCATCACGTATAGTAATTTCTTGACAGACGTTCTTGGGCTCATGTTCACCTGCAATTGGTAAGAATGTCATGGCGTATCCAGCAATAGAGTATTCCCATTTTTCAGACCCCCCCCCCCCAGAAAAAAAAGGAGAAGAAAAAAGAAGAAGAAGCCAAACGCAGGATAAATCTTTACATGTACAGGATGAGGAATTCCCATCATCTTGGAGTGGAACTCTCGATCAAAAGAGTGGATTTCACTCTCAAAAGAGTCCATATTTGAACTGGTTAAAGTTCATTTACGAAAACTGCAAAAAGCTTTGTGGCACTAGACGATGTATTCGAGTGTGATTTCGCTAGATATCAATAACCTTACATCATAAAGAGAATTCCATCCATAGTTGTTTGCACTGTTACCTCTTTACCCACCCCCCCCCCCAACCCACCAGCGCGTGATTGCATGTTTGATTTCAAAATATCATTGTGTGGATGTTGTGTGTTTAGTATGTGCAAGGGTCTTGGTCTCACCTCTCTGATTATACACTGTATTTCTTTTGTACATGATATCCGTTTTCATACTTAGGCAAAGGGAGCTGCGCCAACCTGGCCAAGCCAACAAAAATTGTAAATACTGTAACACCCCTGTAACAATAACACACTATCTGATGGAATGTCCAAAATATACAATAGAAAGAGCAATGCTGATAATGAAAAGTGATATAACGAACCCAAACGAAATAATGAAACTCCTAAAATCAACACTGAAAGTGCGACCCAGAGAGCACTGATCCGCTTCGTTCGTATAGAACGAGGCGTTTTGAGTGTTCCTAATATATATATATATATATATATATATTTTTTTTTTTTTTTTTTTTTTTGTGGCACATATCGCACGACAACCAAATGCCCTAAGATGTCGATACCTACTTTGATAGAAAAATAAGGTTTTACAAAATGGAAAAATACTAGAAGAGAAAAGGTAAGAAAGAGTAAAGACGGATTGAGGACGGTAAACCCCAAACAAGAGACTCCAAAGATCTACCCCAGAATCCTCTCACCAGCACCAGAGTTGCCTAGGCCAATGATGGCCGAGAAGATTGCGCAATATACCGCCCCGGTCTGGCAGGAAGGTGCCAATTGCGGTGAGGGGTTTTCATGGACCAGTAGATCTGAGATTATATTATCCAAAAAAAAGAGAAGAGTATGAAATTACAAATAGGACCAAAAAATAGAAGAAAAAAAGAAATAAAGTGAAAGGCGTAAATATTCTAAAAAAGAATGAAACGCCGATAATACCAAACAACAACAACAACTTATTAAACTCTGCTTTGGGTTTACTTCATTTTCTTTCTCTTCATTATTAAAGGTGTATTATGCATTTGTTTGTAATGTTAATGGTTCGAAAATATAATCAAATTGAATCGAACTGAATTGAGATTTCTCAACATAAATTACGGACAGCGAAATATGTAATGTAAATCTCACGTGCTGGCGCTTGTTACAAGGCATAATGGATGAATGAATATACAAAATTAATAGATTAAATATCTGAACACGGCATATGATAATTATATTATCAATTTAACTCAGGAAATATGAACAGTTCTTGTTTACTTTTTGTACTACCTTACAGGTTTGCGATGTATATTTACATTTACACGATCTGTCCATTGGGGTAAGTTGCAGATTCACAAAATGACTTATTGTATTCTGTATTAATTTTTGTATCATTTCATTTGAAAATTATATGACATAATATGGTTATGAAAGCTAAAAATAAAGGCACTCGCTTTTGTCGTGTTCAAATAGGCAAAACGACAAACAGTAATTACTCATAATAGTTTCCTATTTTAGTTAAATACATGAAGTCTCAATTTCTTGTCCCCCTCCCTCTACCTTCCTCTCAGTTTCTTTTTTGATATATCCCATTCTACCTGATTATTTTTCTTTTTAGAATACAATTTTCATGAAATAAGTCTGAGTTTGGGAAAGCCCATTTGTTTATACTCCCAAATTTTTCTTTCAATTAATAACTTAAGCAGGAATAGTCCTTATTGTAATAAACATGCTAGAGAAGAATCGATATGAGCCTAAATAGGTACATTGTGTTTATTAGCAGGATAAGTAGCAAACAAGATTATGTTACGTGTTGAACTTTATAAAAACTTGACTAATCACTGATGTAATATTTGCAGTTATAGCTCATGACTTAATTCATTTCATTTCTATTACACCACCATATTTTCCCAATCCTTTTTACAGTCCTTGATGGGTGTTATAAACGGTATAACTTACGCTCCGGCTCTGATATCATGTTTCGGCTTGTCCGGTTTCTTCATGTGGC
>JAVYIG010015637.1:0-30000 GCA_035222895.1 Strongylocentrotus droebachiensis | reverse complement strand
TATAATTTAATAATCACTGATTTTTTTTTTAATAAGCCTGGAGGATAAACACATATTACTTGCCCTAATATTGATTTATTGTTTTTAAAAAAGGGTTCATTCATAGTATCGAGGTAAAAGTGGGCAGTTTTTAAGAAAAGCACACAAGTTTGATTTCAGTCAATTACTGTTTCGAAGAAATCATGACTACAGGCCTAAATGAAGCAGCGTGACTATACGTGTAGCATCAATTCTTTTTGTAGTGGAATAATATTCACCTCTGGTATTAGTGGTAAATGCACACATGGTCACCTTTTTATTTTTATGATAATTTGTTATTGTATTTTATTTCCACAGATTTACAGATATATACGTTGGGATGGGCCGGCAGGGCACATGATGCTCGTGTATTCCGCAACTCGACCTCGTTTTAACATGAAGAAGAACATTCTCTCTTCCCACTTGTAAGTAAATATTGTAAAATATGACAGCCACTTTATTCAGAATCTCAACTTGTTACTGTTGACAATTGTACATGTTTCAGAGACACTGTTTTTGCTGAATTAATTTGCAAAAAGGCACTCAAATTCATGAGAATTGGCTACGGGAGACATGACCTTGTCAACCAAGCATAACGGTGGTCGAGTGCAGGGGCATAGTCAGGATTGTAATTTGATGGGGCTCAGAGGCTGTTTGTACCCCAGAATTGTCCAAATTGGGCTAATTTTGCAAGATTTCATCAAATTTGATGACGGGGGCCGGGGGTGGGGGAGGGGGGGGGGGGGGGCTAGCGCCCCCTGGCTTTGCCACTGGTTGAGTCGCATGTGACACTGCTTAGGCATGCGAACGTTTGTGTCAAGAGGGGCTCGCATTTGCTGTACTTACTCACAAAATGTACACAATTCTAAGGATGTTCTGCACAATAGTGCATACGAAAACATGTACACGTGAATGGACAGAATTGATCTTGCACTAAAAACTTAAACTTAAAATTAAAAGGGATCTTTGCACTTTCCCTGTTTTTCTTTAGTAATGGTACGGACGTACCTTAACTCTTATCATGCCACAGGGCTTATCCCCATCGTGCCAAGCCCCAAATCCCCCCGTGCCAGGTTATTCTGGAGATAATCTGATTAACGCGATGGTTCTATGAATAGCGAGTGCAAAATACACGGCACAGTCTAATGGGCATGAACAATAACTGCTATTACGAATGCTGCATTGCACGCACATGGCACTCAAGCGGTAGCTCTCTCGCATGGACAAAGCAGCATAACCATAGCGTGCATGCAGCCTTATGGCAGGCTATGAGTTAATCGGATCATGTGACTGCTAAATTAATGAACTTATTGTTAATATTGTTTTCTGTTTCTCCCTTTTGTCTCCTTTATTTGTTCTCATTTTTGCAGTGAACAAAAGAAATCAAAGGAGTCCACATTCCCTTTTCCATCGTGGGAGATCCTGCCTACCCTCTGCTTGACTGGCTTATGAAAGGCTACGAAGAAAATGCTCAACTGACACCGGATCAACGTAACTTTAACTTTCTCCTTAGCTCAGCAAGGACGATAATTAAGATGGGGTTAGGTTAGTTAGAAGGTAGATGGCGCTGCATTAGCAAGAAAAAATGAATCAGAAAATTGCATTCGTACCGGCAATTGTCACCGCATGCTGTGCTCTGCATAACTTTGCCATTGAACATGGTGATTTTTTTGATCGTAGATACTTGGACTTACCTGCAGAGTTTGCCGAATTTGAGGATCCTATACAGCGTCTTGACATCAATCAAGGCATCCCATGGAACCCATAAGTACTGACGTCGAGTTGCCATCAGCCAGAGCAATTAGGAATGCGCTGAACAGATACTTAAATCTTTAAGTCACTGAAATTTCAGTGTAGTAATTGGATCCCTTGCCGCTATAATATACCTACATGTAACTTTTGTTACCAGTGCGTTATTTTTTTGTAGAAAAATTGTCACAAATTTATCAGGGGTGCTTAATCATATACATGTATTCTATAAACTGAGGTTTTCTTTTGTACCAAAGACGGCAATTGAAACAGACTGTTATCATGCCATCGTATTGTCACTCATGAAGGGTGATTTATTGTATCTCTGGAATTTGTCGGGCCGATTAGCACAACTTTCTTTGCTTTGCAGCAACCATAATAGCAATGTGCATACAGTTGCTTGAAGCGGTAATTAATACTGCTAATCAAGTCGCCCCAAATAAATTCAGAGGTACAATAAGCAACCCTCCAAAACATGGCTGTCAAGATGGCGATGACTCCCATAGAGGTTATGTAGTGGTCAGAATGCTGATTCCCCCTTTTTAAGTTCCTTGGTTCAAACTAGTATTTTGCAAATTGTTGGTGGTTCAGGCAAATAGGTATGGTATGACCACAAACATATAAACAGTCCGATTAGTTTATTTTTTGAGATTTTGGTGAAGAGGGCCAATTTTTTGTTCTCTTAAAAATAATGTCGCAGCCAAAAGGCCTTGGGGATATCAGTTACTAATTATGGTAACTGTAATCAAGCAAAACGGATCAAATTTAAACCTGACCTGGCAACAAGGCTCCTAGGTAATAAGTGTTTCAACAGGACTGCATGTTTTAAATGTTATATTGACATTTTTTTGGTTGTTTTTAATAGCAAACCAGAACCTCTCACTTTGGCAACTCATATGATAATAATTAAAAAATACAAGTTCTGTTTTCTTAAACTTGAAATCCTATTGAAAATGGTCGGGGGGTGGTTATGATAATCCGTATGTCGGCCGACACAGGAAAGTTACACGGTATTACACGGTATTACACGGGTAATACTGTGTAACCTTTTTCTGTGGAAACACGCTGAATGCCACTATACTGATTGATTTAGCAATGGCTTTCTGGAGGACTAAACTAGGGGTGAATATTGAACAATCAGCAATATTAGAGGGGTAAATTAATAGTGAAGCTAAATTATTTTTGCAATTCTAGTGCCCTATGAGGATGTCGTTTTATGGATGAAAAGATATACAAATGGGCCAGGTGCCAAATTATGAATTTTGGACAGAAATGGTAAAGGGATACCCTTGCCAAATTATGAATTTTAAGGGCACTCAAGCATCCACCGTAATTCATATTGTCAGGAAAATTAGATATGTTAAGAGTGATTGTCTCTAAATATCTTTAAAAATGGTGACACGGACAAATTGGATTTCCTTTAAATTGATATCATTGGTAGGTCTTTCCCTAAAGCTAAGTATCCTGAAGTATTTTTGAGAAAAACATATCTTTGTTGCCATAGCAATGGTCAATTGGAAATTCGGGGTAATGGAGGTTTTGGGAATAATTTCCACTATTTTTTAACGTTTTTTTATAGGAAAAATAGATGAAAATCGTTTCATGATATTTCTGCAATGCAATCTTACAGCTAACTTATGTTTGTTGTTTTAAAATGTATAGAGTTTACTTATTTAGTTAAAGGTAAGAAAATGGTCATGGGTTTTAAGAGTGGGTCATACCATTATTTTCTGGTAGGGGTGTTTTTTAGATTTGGAAAATAATGAAAATTATGCATTTAATTGGTAATTAATATCTAACATGGTCAAGCTTTGATTCAACTTTAAGTGACATATTTTTTAAGATGATGACAAATTCTTACAAAAAAGGTAAATAATAGCAGGGAGAAATTTTTCAACTGTGCAGTGTTGTCAGTTGCTTTTTGCACATGTGTATTTTTCAATACACAAATTTGATAATTGTTTTTTCAGAAACTAATTTTTGATCAAGAACTATTCTCAATAAACTGAATTCATTAAACTATCTAATAATATTGCCATAACAATTTGGGTGTTGCCATATTCTGTCATTTACAGCAATCACCCATAAATAAGGCCAATATATTAAAACTGCGGACAGAAATGCTAGCAAATACATAATGTTTCACCTTTTTTTTGTACACGTTTCACAGTGGTTATAATATTTGGACTGCCCTTGAACATTTTATATCTAATTAATATTGGGAAAGATGTCACTTTTTTATACTAGCAGTTTTTAAACGCGATGAACAGTGAAGAAATCATCTCTTTAATTAAAGAATTTAACTGCTAGTATGAAAAAGTAACAAAAAGGACAAACAAACTGCCAACACTGTATAATCTAGACATCTCTCCAGTACGATGTCGGTCAAGATACATTTCACTCCTGCATAAGGTGACCAAAAATGTGTTTTGATACAGTACAGTGAATATAAATAATGCATTGAGAGCGGATAATTTGCGAGTTATAAATTAGGCGAGCTAGAAGAAAATGAAGACGAGTTGAGATGGCGAGTTAAGTCAAGAAATTTTCCCGAATTGCCATGCAGTAAGATATATTTTTCCAATTAATGATATGTTCACGCAAAGCGTAAACATCTTCCGACATATCTATACTACATGTTGTTATTTTTCAAAAATGTCTATGCGTGGGTTACAACCACGATGCTCATTTGTAGTGGTAAATATATTATTAATAGTGCAGTACTTCTTTACATTGATATACATGTCGCGGTTCTAGGACACCTACCCCCTGGACACCAAACCCCGGATAACCACCCCTAGGATAACCACCCTCTAGGACAACTACCCCCTAGAGCAACCACCCCTTAGGTCGACTACCCCTTGAACAACGACCCCCGGACAACTACCCCTAGGACAACTACCCCTAGGACAACTACCCCCAGACAACTACCCCTACGACAACTACCCCCAGACAACTACCTCCTACGACAACCATCCCTAGGACAACTATCCTGTGGGTAGTTGTATGGGGGTAGTTGTCCGGGGGATAGTTGTCCGGGGGTAGATTTCCTAGGGGGTAGTTGTCTGGGGGTAGTTGTACAGGGGGTAGTTGTCCTAGGAGTAGTTGTCCTAGGGGGTATTTGTCCTAGGGGGTCCTCGCATGCATGATTGTGTTTCGCTCAGTAAAACGCACTGCTAGTGTGTAAATGTAGCATATACTGTTATACTAACCCTAACCCTATGGTAGTAGTCTACACCACCTTCCCCTTATCAGTGAGGGCATTAGTAAAAATCACCCACAAGAGGTACCTTTGGAACAGTCTTACACGCCCAAGGCGATATCCGAGGGCGTTTGGACTGTTTTGAAGGTACCGAGTGTGGGTAATTTTACTAATGCTTTATAAGATTATGTTTTATTTTGTTTTATAACATGATAACATGATTTTGATAATGACCGATCATTATCATTGTATAATGACTGGTCATTATTCAAATTACGCGTTAGCCAAAATAAATGCCTGGTCACGTGTACGCTTTGAACCAATCATTTGATTAGGATCCACGTCATCATCTTATAATATATAATATCACTCAGTATGCCCCAATTCAGATAAAACCACATCCCGTGTTATACCAGACCCCCTTCCAGAACACTTGTTTGATATCTTAATCCCAGCCAGCTGTTAGGGTTAGAACTCTCATGACTTAGATGTAATTACTTCTTATATAGAAAATACTTTATTGAAATAGATAGTCACAGACTTTTAATTGGTGTTATTTACAGGCCACCGGACCAAGCAGTTGACCAATTTTATGATTCTCTCTCAATCATTTTTGATATTCTAAATAAAGAAAACAAAACCTTGTATTTAATGGAAGATTTTAATATAGATCTTCGTAAAGGCCCGGTCACACAGAAGGGACGCATGGGGGACGCACGGCCAGCGCATTGGAAATTTGCAATTTTGGCCAGTGAGCTGTCGCTCGCTAGGCGTGCGTCATCATTCGTTACTCGTTCGTCGAGCGCGCTGGACCCACGCTATGCATTCGTCGTCATTCACTGTGTGCGTCGGGATTTTTTGAGCATGCTCAAAAGTGTGCGCGGAGCTCGACGCATGAATGTACACGCCAAAGGCACGCCAGACATGCGCGGAGCGCGCTAGACCAGCGCCAGGCATACGCGGAGCACACGACCTGTATACGCACAGCGCGCTAGCTACACACTGTGCATTTCGTGTCAGCTCGCTAGCTTTTCCAAAATCATGACAAAAGTTAGGCACACAGCCTTTTTCGATTTCCAATGCGCGGGCCGTGCGTCGTCTATGTGTGACCACTTCTGTTGAGAACGCGGTGCATGCGTGGACCATTCGTCCAGCGCGCTAGCAACACGCTGTGCATTCGTGGAAGTTGTTATAATGTGCGCTCTGTGTAAGGTCTGTATGCGCACTGTATGCGCTCAGCGCGCTAGCAACACGCTATGAATTTTGTGTCAGCTCGCTGTAGCTTCGACAAGAGTTGGGCGCACGACAATGCACTGGCCAAAATTGCAAATTTCCAATGCGCTGGCCGTGCGTTCCCCATGCGTCCCCTCTGTGTGACCGGGCCTTAAGGTGGGTAAATTGCAATCTGTTAATGATTTTCTAGAGATTTTAAAATTATACTCAAAATTATATACTATGCAATTGTGTACCCTTACTTACATTATGCTATTATTGTATGGGGGCAATGCTGCATTAATTTATCAAGATAGACTGTTGAAATTACACAAACGTGCAATAAGAATTATTAATCATTCTTCTTCTCTTGCCCATACCAATCCAATATTTTACTCATTAAACATGTTGCAATGTATAGTGGATTATTGTCAGATGATACAGCACAGATATGCAACTAGGTGAAAAGAAAATGGCTTACTCTATCAACCAAAATGTAGGACAACGCAAGGGCATTTGTATTTCGTTTGTAGGAACAAAGCTGTGGAATGATCTCCCAGATGAAATTAGATTAAAAACATCGAGGTTATCTTTTCGGAGACATCTTTCCACCTACCTTCTTTGTAAATGACGTGGGATCAATCCCATCCCCCTTCGTTTTTCCTTTTATCAGGTGGTCTGTTTTCAACAGACCACCTATTGATTTCGTCAGAATTTTCTTTCTTTATTTATTATTTATCTATTTATTAGGTGGTCTGTTATCAACAGACCACCTATTGATTTCGTAAGAATTTTCTTTCTTTACTTATTATTTATTTATTTATTTTTATTTATTTCTCCACTTTTTTGTGCAACCGATTTCTCAATATTCACCCACCCAATTTCTCTCAATTTTAACACAGTCATAGGTAATCATCATGAGACGTGACAGGAATATTTTCAAGGTCATCAAGTCTTCATGACGTCATCTAGGCGCCATTTTATGAAATCACATTATCCATCATATCTTCAAGACGCGTCATCAAAGGTCATTAATATTAATATCACATATATTTCAGGTCAAGGGTCAACAGGTTATGTCATCAAAGGTCAAATAAAGGTCATGACACGCGCGTACGCGCGCTTTAAAATGTAACATTGCTCAAAATCTTTTAACTATTAAACAAGAGTACGAATCAGGTCATTTTAAGCATTTCAAAATTTTCCGTCCGTACGTGTCCCCGCGCGTGTTGTGCGCGCTCACAGCGCGCGGAAAAGGTCAAATTCAAAATGTGTACATGATTTAGATTCCTCTTACCGTAATTGACAATTTATATTAATTTCAGTCACTCTTGACCTTTCATAAGGCCGTGAGCGCGCGTCAAAGTTCAAAATCCGCGAATGCTGCTATGGGCAATATAATGCAAATTTGATCAAAAACATGCCATTTTAAAAATCGAAATAGCTCTTCAGATAGTCCATCGACCCCCAATTTTTATATCATGGCTGGAGAAAGCATGAGTTGGAGATATGATTTCATACCACCCTGACTCGTACAAAGAGAAACAAAGTCATCATATTGGCATCTAAACTCAGACAAATGTATTTTGTTGATGACGTCATTTTTGTCGTTGTTTAATTGAGATTATCTCACTTATCGGTGATCGATTTCATCCCAGATTTTGATATGTTGTAGCTGAGATAATGTTCTATCAGAAAATGCCATTTATTTTTCATTTGGATTACGTCATCATAGTGAAATATTCGATTAAAGGCGACAATGCATAATTTGTCATATTTGCGTGTTATGTCTATGTGAGGTCACTTTTGTCAAAACATGAATCTGCATGACAATGTGTTTTGACCAGTATCTCGGTTGTTATTCAACAGTTTTCTCCAAAATGTTAGTATGTTGTAGCTGAGACTATTTGCTATCTAAATATTTCCCCATTTTTTCAATCAGATGTCAGGATCATGCTCACGCTCATCATCATCATTAACATTATCGTTTTTATCATCATATAACATTATCATTATCATCATCATCACCTTTACTATCATGATCATCATCATGGTCATCATGATCATCAATGTTTACATTTCTATATAACTTTTCCCATTCTCAAATCTATCATAAGTGAAGACAGACGACCTAAATCGTCCCCATGACGAATTAAATTTTCTAGTTTTACTTGTCTTCCTTTTATATATGTATACACTTGTTTGTTAACGATTATAGGGTTAGGGTTAAGCTTTTACAGGATTTGTGCATGTACGCCCATCTGTATGATTATTTGTATTAATACATCCTTTTCATTTTTATGAACACACTGATGATTTTATTTATTCAAAGATTTGTCTTCTTTCATTATAATGCTTTAACACTTAAACTTTTTTATTTTTATTTTTTCATTTTAGTATGTAAACAAGTTACATGATACTGTATTATTTTGTTGTATATATGTAAATACAAAACAAACAAGTTTTACATTCATATGTAAAAACAAATTAATAGAAAAAAATCTTGCCAAAGAATGGAACTAGGCTCGACTAGCACTTGTGCTAACTTCTAGTTCCCATTAACAACTTCACCTAAATATAGTAATATTAACGTATATATACATGTTTCAGTATTATTTTTTGCATTGTATGATTGTTCATATGTACTGTCATTATTGTGATGTGTTGTTGTTAATAAATTCAAATTCAAATATAGGGATTTATATGTATTACAAGTAGGTGTTTTTATGGATTTATGTCACCACAATCTTATTCCTGATTATATTTCCAAATTGTTTATTTTAAACTGTAATATTCATAGTTATAATACTAGAAATGCTAAACAATTTCACTTGCCATTGACTCGTACAGTACTAAACCAAAAAAATAATTATTTTCCAAGAACCCTTTTCATGGAACACTCTTCCCTATTATATTCATAAGTCTGTTAGTGTAAATGTTTTTAAACGTAGGTATAAGAAATTTCTTTTAGATAAACTGCAATAATCATTTAAATTCAAGACATATTTTATTTGTTTGTTGTATGTATGTGTGTTGTCTTGATTTGTGTATAGTATTATGTTTAGTAACGGATATATTTCATATTTTTTTATTATAAAAAAGGGTCAACCTTTATATAAGGATTATTTTTTTCCTTTCAGGTTGCAACCTATTCAGTTTATTTTATGTCCAAATGTAAAATATGTTCCTTAATGTGTATTTTTTTTTGTTATATAGCTGGTTGTTATATGAAATGTTGCCTTTTTTAACTGAATGAAATAACATTGAATTGAATTGAATTGAATTGAAAAAACAACAAATTGTGAAGTGAATTATTTGCTGAAAGAGTCATGTAAAGAATAGTTGTAAAGTAGATTGTAGTATTTGTTTATTATCTTTTAAAGTGAATAATTCATATGATAAAAATAATAATACTCAATTTGTATATATTCCTCTGGTTCAATTGTATTTTAACTTAGCGTCAATTACCGACACACCTCAATCATCCTGTCCTGTTTAAAAACGAATTAAGCTTTTGTCATAACTCAAATCCTAAAGATACATCCAGCACCACCATTTGTCGCTGCGACATGTTTCCCAGCGATCTTTATTCTTCTTTGCTGCATTAAAATAAAACGAAACACGTTTCTCACGGCTACCTTTGTATCACTTATGTATTTTTACAGGATTAAAGTATTTATGTAGGTATGTGTTATGTGATCATCAATGATAGCAGTAACAGTAAACACTCGATTTTCGTAATGTCAACCAGGAAAATAAATATTTGTACATGGGTATCCTTTTGAATTGCTCATTTGTTTGTTTTATTATTCCTGCAATACACACGGAGAAAAATAGGTCTGAATTAACTCCCTACAGGGAGTAACTGCTTGTCGCATAAGTGACACCCCTCAGGGAGTAAATTTACTCCCCAATGTAGGGAGTAAATGTTTTGTTTAATAAGAAGGTGTAAATTTGAACCCCAAGGTTATGATTGTACTCCCTTTAAGGAGTGAAATTTGCACCCAATTGGGCTTAATTAACACATTTTGGTTCCATTTTTATGAAAAATGGGTTCAAATTTACATCCGTGGGGTTCAATTTTATACCCTTTATGATCGATTCTACACCCTGTGGGGAGTAAATTTACATCCTTCTTATGCACATCATCAACCAATTGATCATCCCTCGAGCTATCAATCATCCATCCTTCGTAATCACCTAACAGTCACTGATTCTCACCCTTATGTCTACGTTTCACTGCTCTAAAGAAATCAGTCCAGAATGTCGAGTTATATGTCGAAAGGCTTTAATGCTTACCTAAACAACACTTAGTGTGAACTCAACACAAGTGCAGACTGTAAGAACTAACTTACGGCTGGACGTATCGGTTCAAATGTAATGAAATTACCTATATACACAAACCTGCCTTACCGAATATCTTCCCTTTTCTTACATGTATAAGAAGACAATTATGCACTAATTAGTAAAACGACACTTCTGCTAATTTCATTAAATTATCAAATATAACCTTCGGTACAACCCCTTATTCTTGTTCGAATAATTTTCACACAAATAATATGCCCAAATGAAACATGATAATTCCCCTAACATGACTAAAATATGTAAATTATGCTAATTTTCCTTCATTTGGCAGTACCTATATCGACACGATGCGCCATTGCTGTAGCGCATGCGCATATGCACTGACCAATCAGAGCTCGTCTGACTAAAATAGGGTGTAAAATTACATCCCTCAAATATACACCCTTGCGTATTTCCGTGTTTTACTCCCTAAAAGGTGTAATAGGGGGCGCCCTATTTTTCCAATTTCGTTTTACTCCCCAAGAACACCCTTTATTTCTCTGTATGTATAGTCTCTGCAAAAGGTTTACGACAGTGGACGGGCTTATTATTAATGAAAAATACTGTAAATATCATAATCTTAATGTGATTGATTTCTGCTGAAGTCTGAAATGCATGAATTTGGCCTCAAGAAGTATTCTAGCACTACCTCTGGCTACATCATTGCACAAAAAGCTTAAAGTATCACAAACTTCAATATCTATACATCGAACACAAAACGTAAGAAACGTTCACACGGCGATTTTTAAACGTATACATTGCATATTGATCACTACGTTGTGCCCAGGCGCGTACGCAGGATTTGTTCAGGGGAAGGGGGGGGGGGGGGTTGGGGGGTTGACAATTTCAAATCGGGCCGAAAATTTCACAACGCCTCAGCCAGCCGCTGAATTAGGGGGGGGGGGGTAAAAGGACATATATATATATATTTTTTTTTTGGGGGGGGGGTCCCGGAATTTGAAATTTAATTTTTGTTTTTAAAAAGAACAAAGGGGGGGGGGAGGGGGGTTTCCCTCCAAAACACACACATACACAAAAATGAAGGGGGGTTAACCCCTAACCTGCGTACGCGCTTGGTTGTGCCCCTAGACCCCAACGCACCTCCTGCGCTGCCCCTACGAGCAGCTAACACACGCCAAAGGTATACATATCGTACTGCGGCAGGTCACGTGACGTATCTCCGCTGACCCATAAATGATTTGAATGTATCTCAACTTTGCCAAATTTCGAGAGAAAGGTCAGAACGCTAGGCAAAACAGTACTAGTTAGCACTATTCGCTACAATGTGACCGGCGTTAAGCTTACAAGTTGATTAACCGGTGATCAAAACAAACAAATGAGCTGGACGTATATGGAGGGGGGAGTGCACTCATGTATAAATGTTGTAATTGAACCTTAGCTAGGATGCCAAATCAACCCCTTAACATGGATTTTACACACTCAGACAAAACCACCCTTAGCGAGGATATGGTTTGAAGCATACCCCTTAAAGATACTATGTCTCTTTTGCAGCCAACATCAAATTATGTAGAACCTTGCAGGGATTATGAATATGCCATGTATGTTCTATCTGTGAAATTGAAACATTAGCAGTGTCCTAGTATTGAAATTATGCAAGGAAACCCGTTTACCTTCTTGACTTCACTGTCAGACACTATTGAGTGACTGAATAACCCCTTTTTTTAATTGGTAATAACATACATAAAATGAGCTGTAACAGGTATACATGAGCATTTGTCTACATCAATAACCCACTACTTGTAATGGCCAAAATTAAACTGATTGAATCTTTGTGCAGCACAAAACGTACGACCATTCGGTAAAAGGGTCTGAAAATCAGACTATTACTTAGGTGATTGCAATCGAGTAAGTCGATTCATGAACTAATGGTCGATAATATCCCATTAAAAGTCATTTTCGATCCCTTTCGTTTTGGGGGAAGTTCTAAATTAGTATTGTTTTTCAAATGCCGTTTGAATTTAGCCTTTTCGTTTGTTTGGCCTGCAAATGGGACATAGTACCCTTAACAATGATTTTACAGACAAAACATCCCTTAGCGAGGACTTTGTTTGAAATACAAACCTTTAACAAAGATTGACATTGCACAAGGACCATACTCTTAAAAAACTCCCGTTAAATAGCGCGAATGAGTCATGAAGTAAATGGTACATTCATTTTGGAAAATCAGTGATTTGACAGCCAAAGGACGGAACTGCGTTTGGTCTCACTGGAAAAATTATCAATATTCCGCGTTTTCGTTCACGCTGATGCTTACGAAATCATACATAAGTGCCACCCGGGAAGTACAGTACATTGTATATGGCCGAACAACTGACGAACACGAACGAGCGACAACTTACACGAACGTACATACATGTCGGTTACATGTAAGCTCTATTCGCAACAGTGTGACAGGGCCATTCAAATACTAGTAATAAATAACTCTTGAGTGCACTCTACTTAATATCACTGAAATGTTTTTTCATTAAAGATCGTACTTCAGAGCACTTATTTTGTTAACATTTTAGTATACAACCTCATCTATAATAATTACCGATGGTCAAACGTACGTATCAAGTGTAAAATTGTAGCTTTTATTCCATCAATATTATCTTACAGTTACAGTATAAAAAAAAAACATCGAAATATTGAGATAAATTTGTTATTAACCAAAAATTGATTGAAAATTAACACATTAGCCGTGACTGATTAGCAATTGTTTATGTATCACATCCCAGCAAAAGAATGTCTGATTTCAACTTTTTCGAGAGCAGGAGCAGGAATTGACAAAATATCACAATATCAAAAGCAAAATATGTTTTTATAAATATTGATTTTAACTTAATAGTTACATACAGAAAAGTGTGTTTAATAAAGATGACTTTGGGGATGAAGCCCCTGCATTTTCTGAACAATTATGTAAAATCAACATTGTTTAGGACAATTTCAGCCATTTACTTCCCTTGTGCACTTAAAGCATGCCTAGAAAAATGCATTTTCACCTACAAACTTTTTAGCAGGGCACATTTAATTCCCAATCCTAAAAACAATCCAAATGACTTGTTGACTTTAAAACATGCTAAAGTTGAAGTAAAAACATTGAGACAAATGTACACATACTCAAAACAAGTTTACCTTTACTCACAAGTATTACCACATAGTCATACATTACATCTATGTTCAATAATCTATTATTATCTATCACTTTAAATTGCTATCTCCCTAAGGTCCTACTTATCTGTTCCTGTCATTTGAAGAGTTTAAAATATAAATCCGAGTCCCTTACTCCAAACCGTGTCACTGACAGTAACTTGATTCGTAGTGGTCGAGTCAGAGTCGTTGCGCTGTCGAGTCGAGTCGAGTAATTTTGGACTTGTGACTCGAGTCAGAAAGACTGCCTTGAGTTCGGGTCGAGTCCTTTGAGGCGAGTAGATTCATTACAATTAGTATGGCTCCATACATGCCATATCACTGTTGACGTGCATCATCGTGTTTGTTTGACACACACACAATTATTTCTAGTAATATTAACACTTAAGTGCATATGCTACTTGTCACTCCCGTTAGTGCATAAGGGGAGTCCATCGAAACCACGGTGAAATTTGTTCATTAAAAATCCGGTCATTGATAGAGTACTCCAAAAAATAATGAAACAGAAAGAAAATTGAAAATCACTTTCACCGTTTCAAAATGGCAACCAAAATAAGATATTAATTTTGCGTCAAAAAAAATTGGCCGGAAAAATTAAAATCACTTTTCCGAAGGATTTTGTTTAATATAATATGGCTCATTATTGCAGAACTTAAGTACATTTACATTTTACAGTCGGCTTGCGGTTGAACCATGTGAGAGAGAGGGAAGATTGGGGAGTCCTGAAAAGGACTCTCGGTAATCTATTCTTTCTTGAGGGTGTGTAGTCTCGAAAATGACTTTTGGTGTGATCTTGAAAAAGACTGTTGGTTATATTTCTTAGCTTATAGCTCTAAGGAGAACTATAGCGCCGGTTGGAGAGGATGGATGGAAGGAGTGGCTCGACGTTTCGAACAGGTTGACTATCCGTCGCCAGGAGTCAATTAATTTACATTGTTGAAATAATATTTGATTTTGTTTTTCCAGTTTGATTTTAGGGGCGAATTCTCAAAGAAATAACCCAAATGCTAATAAATGGTCGTCATATTGAAAAAGACAAGGGCGATCTGAATTTGTTTTCACCCTAAGTTGCATAATGTAATGTTAGGCATGTACAACAAAAACAAACTGCCGAAAAAATATTTGTGCGTTTTAACAGGCGTGTTAAGCTGCAAAATTGTATTACTTTTCTTTTTGTATTCGATATCTTAAATTATCCATTCGTATCCCCTTTTATGTTTTTTCACATTCACCTTAATTTGTTTATATATGGAAAAAACGGGTGAGTTATGTTTCAGCAATTCACATTCGTTCTGTTTTATAACGATATCCATATTTTATTTATATATTTATTAGTTACAAAAACAGTCTAGCTGCTGCACTAAAGTTTATTATTTTTAGGATACTACCGTATACTTTAAACTCTTCTTGATTTGAAATCAGTGTCACAAGAACAGCTTGTCAAACATTTTACTAAAGGTACCCATATCCATTACAATTTGTACATCTCCTAAAATCTTCAACCAGGCCTGTTCCTCTACATGCAGTGCATGTTTGGCTTGGTTGTTGTAGGGATTTAATAGCTGCTGATGCACCAACTTCAGCAGCTACTCCACCTGCTAAACCCATTATGACACCTCCTTCTTTACCCGCGACTTTTTCTCCAATTACAGTCCCAGTCAGCTCACCCAACGTACCTGCAAGAGTTCCAACAGTCGCAGCTTTATCCCCTTTACTGGCGTAAAACATGGCAACACAAAGTCCACCAAGCCCATGAACTGGTTCTCCTGTCAGCTCTTGAACGAGCGCTTCAATGAGAAATCCTGCAGCTTTTGTAGTAGCCATTTCGGTAGCTGCACGAACAAGTGCGCTTGATTCCGACTCTCCTCGTGCCTTTTCAATAGCCTTGACCAGGTAAATTGGTTCTCTATTAATAGTCAATCGAAGAACCTTGTCGGTTTCGATGTCATAAAGCACTACGCTCCGAATATTTCTCTGTGCATATTCATCAGATCTCTCTACAGCTCTTGCTAGGTCGTCACTCTTGAATCTTTTAATTATTGGTGTTTCGTCTCCTGGTGTCTTGTAGTACGATATTATGTACCGATCAGCCATATTTGGATTTTAAATTGTAGCAAGGGAAGGCTGAAAATAAAAATACAATTAAATTGTAAAAAAATTCTACCCATATATAAGAAATAACAGGTTAAGTCTATTCTGAGTGTGTGTAAACAAAAGTGACTCCACCTCTATTCAGTTCAAAAATTTGAAAAACAAAGTAACCTTGTTTACCATTCATGTTTTGTTAGTAAACAAATACAAAATCATGGATCAGCAAAAGTTATGAACAACACTTTTCCTATATTGTTACATTTCAAGCATCACTTTACGGATTTTGTTTGCTTTTTCTGGCATGTATAAAATATGCGTCTAAGAGAAATTTTGTTTTTAAATGAAGTTTCACCACCTAAATTCGTGAGTTTTGACGTAATGGTTTTGGATATATAATAGATGCTTCAGGCGAAAGCAATTGTTGGTCTAAGGCACAGATGTTCTTTTGACGGCAGTCCTTCTTGTGGCTATTTTTGTGTTTTCGATTTTTTGTTTTTGTTTTTTTGTTTGTTGTAATGAAAGTTCTCGTTATCTTGAAATTGACCCTCTAATGGCTGAAGTTAATTTGCATGATAAGCATATTTTAGACCTTTTTATAAAGCCCAACTATCAGTAACATGAACCATGTAAATTTATTCCAATCTCTTTCATTTTCAAGATGAAGGTATAGTTTACTTTCAGAACATAATACTATATAAACGTCATTAAATGTGCAAATACAAAGATTAATGATCAACAAAGTTGCCTCATTTGATATGCGAAGAAAAAAGGTCACCTTACTCTAGTCTAATTGTTTACTGCTCAATTTTCGCTTTGCTGTGTGTGTACAAAGTCAAGTAGAAGACATGTATTGATATTGATTCCCAAAATATTAATACATATATATATATGTTTTATTAATGTTTATTTATTGATATCAATTGTAATTAGTAAATCAGCAAATACAGAAATACCCCTTTCATATCATGAATCATAATAAAAGTATTCTTTTTAATTCATTCATTCAAAATGGTTTATTTCAAATAAAACTTTCATCGCGGCGTTTAGCCGAATTACAAAAGTTAATAAACAATATTAATAACACATAATGTAAAATGTAACATAACATAACATGATGTCTTGAATCTGACAAATAAATCAGTATAAATGCGAGAAATAAAGCTTATTGAAACATATTGAAACATAAATTAAAAAGAATTCGGAATTAGCATTAAGTAACATAGTTCTACTGAAATCATGTGAAAGAAAAAGACTGAAGTAAGCAGTAAACGGTAAACGGAACAAGTGTATGTAGTGGAAAATATCGAGAGTAGAACTGAAGAGTGAGGAGAAAAGTTTGCAAATACAATGTAAATTATTGAAATTAAGAGGGCGAGAGATTTAAAGAGGAAGAGTAAAGGCTGAGAGGAGGAAGGCATAGAAAAAAGCAGCAGAAGGCAACAACAAAAAATCATATAGGAGGATAAAGAAAAGAAGGGAAAAAAAGAAGATCACGATGAAGAAGAAAAAAAGAAGAAGAAGAAAGGGAATTAAAAGAGTAAAATAAAAAAAAAATGAAAACAAAATATGTAAAATATACAACCATGCCTAAAGTGGACAAGAGAAGTGGGTGAAGAGTGATGATAAACTATTGTCATGACAGATTCAGTTAATTTCAGTTAAATTCAATTAAATATGGTAAATCTATGGTAAAATGGTGTATAAATATACTTACAAAGTCATTAAACAAATACAATACAGAATTGGTAGGAGTGTATACATAGGCAAAGGCAAGGCAATAAAAACAAGGAGTGAAAGAGGAAGAAGGAGAAAAAGGGGAAGGAGAAGAAGAAAAAAGGTCTAGAAATAAAGAAAAAAAAAGGGAAAGGAAAAGAAGAAGAAGAAGAAGAAAAGAAGGGTCTCAAAGAAAAACAAAGCAAAACAAAACAAAAAGCTGATAAAATTGCCAAGCCTGAAGGGTACAAGAAAAGGAGGATCGTTCTTAGTTTACTTTGGTTCAGGGCAAAGCAATAACATCAAAGAGTGAAAGAAGAAGAAGGAGAAGGGAAAGAAGAAGAAAAATAAAAAGGAGAAGAAGAAAATAAGTCTAAAAATAAAGAAAAGAAGAAATAAAAGGAGAAGAAAAAAAGGGAAAGGAAAAGAAGAAGAAGTAGAAGAAGAAGTAGAAGAAGAAGAAGAAGAAGAAGAAGAAGAAAAGAAGGGTGTCAAAGAACAACAAAGCAAAACAAAACAAAAATCTGATAAAATTGCCAAGCCTGAGGGGTACAAGAAAAGGAAGATCGTTAATCGTTTACTTTGGTTCAGTGCACGGACGGGAACGCAGAATGCGATTAGAAGAGTTAGAGAAAGAGATAAATAGGTTAACCAACAATGAAGAATGTTGTAATAATGAAACTTTACGTAGTGATTTATGTGACAAGAAAAAGGAATATGAACATTTTGCATGAAGAAATTGTTCGTGGTATTATTGTTAGAACTAAAGCTAAATGGGTTTCAGAAGGTGAACGTAATACCAAATATTTTTTTAATTTAGAAAAAAGGAATTTTCAGCAAAAATGTATTTCCAGGCTTCAAACGGCAAATGGACCTATTACAGATTCTAAAGATATTCTCGATGAAGAAAGGTTGTTTTATCTTATTCTATATGCATCTAGTGTTAAACAAGATTTTCCTTGTGAATTCATTATAAAAGTTGGTTTACCTAATCTGGATATCAAAGACGACGATTTTTCTTTTGGTGATCTCATTTCAGAGAAAGAGTGCTATGAAACTATTACAACTTTTAAAAATGACAAGTCCCCAGGATCAGATGGACTTCCCATAGAGTTTTACAAAACTTTCTGGTCTGATATCAAAGACTTGTTATGTTCCGTTTACAATTCCTCTTTGATTGATAACATTCTTCCTTTATCTATGCGAACAAGTATTATAACTTTGTTGCCAAAAAAAGGAAGAGATTTATTACTTCTCAAAAATTGGCGACCAATATCACTTATTATCAGTGATTATAAGATTTTATCCAAAATTCTCTCATAACGAATGAACAAGGTTTTAGGGCTTTTGATAAGTAATGACCAATATGGTTTTATTAAAGGACGTTTTATTGGAGAGAACATACGATTATTTATTGATATACAAAGCATTTGTAAAATAGAAAATATTGACGGTTTAGCTCTGAGTATTGACTTTGAACAAGCTTTTGATATGATTGACTGGAATTTTATGTACGACGCTCTTCATGTATTTGGATTTGATCAGTATTTTATTAATTGGGTGAAATTACTGTATACAGATATACAAGGACGCGTTATTAATAATGGGTCCGCGTCATATTCTTTTGAGATAAAGCGTGGTGTGAGACAGGGATGTCCTTTGTCTCCATATCTTTTTATTATTGCAGTTGAAGTACTTGGCTGTTTCGTGAGACAAAATAAAGATATTCGTGGGTTAAAGTATTAAATGAAGAAGTATAGATTAGTTAATATGCAGATGACACGGTTATTTTTCTTGAACCTGATGAATCGAATATTCGTAGATGCGTTAAAGACTTGAATGATTTCAAAGAAGCTTCTGGTTTGAAAATAAATTTTGAAAAATGTAATATGATTAGACTGGGAAATTGTACAGTTACTATGCCTATGTGTCAAGACATTCCATTTATTTGGCCTTCAGAATATTTTACATACTTAGGTATCAAAATTCCTTTGAATGGTAATTTTAGTTTTCATGATCTTAATTTCAAATCAAAATTTGAGTAAATTAAGACAACGTTGAATATATGGAATCGTAGGTCTTTAACCTTGTATGGAAAAGTGACCATTATTAAATCTCTAGTTATACCAAAATTGATTTATTTACTTTGTATTCTTACTGATCCCCCTTTATCATTCTTTTTAGAACTTCAGAGAGTACTCTTTAAATTTGTATGGAGTAATAAGAAGGACAAAATTAGACGCTCTTTGCTTTACAATGAATATAAAGAAGGAGGCCTTAAAATGCCTCATTTATTATCTTTTAACCGTGCAATGACAGTTACTTAGATGAAGAGATACTTTGATGAAGAAAACAAAATTAAATGGAAAATGTTTTTTGCACATTCTCTGAGACGTATGGGAGGTGATTTTTTTTTTAGCGGCAATCTCCGCTCTGATCATTTAATGTTCAATAAATACGCAGATCCTTTCTGGAATGATATATTGATTGCATGGAGTCACTACAAGTACTACAACCCAGTTAAATTCAAAGAAGTTATTTCCCAACCCCTTTGCCTGAATTCTCATATACTGGTAGGCGGAAAACCTCTCAAAATTAATATACGTTTTAATTCAGATATGATATGTGTTAAGGATATGTTGCGCATTGATGGTTCATTTATGTCTTTTGATCAAATCCAACGCCAAATGAATTTTCTGTCAGGTTCATTTATGTTATATTATTCAGTTCTTTCCGCATTACCTAGTAGTTGGAAACGTATTCTAAAACAGGGAAATTTTGAAATAGAAAATGCTTCTCTAAATTGTGTTGATATTTTATTGAACGAATTCCGTAAACCGAAAAAGATATCAAAACTTACGTACAATTTTTTCTTAACTCTTATCCTGCCATGAGACTGCTAGCGCGCTATTGTTATAGTGCCATGTGCACGCGAGCGTGCTATCGATTGAAAGCCACGTTCATGCTAGCGAGCCACCGCTACGGTGATTTGTGCGCGCTAGCAAGCATATGTAATAACAGTTATTGTTCATGCCCATTGCACCGTGCTGAGTGCTTTTACAGCGCTATTGAAAGTACCATCGCGTGCATCAGATTATCGGCTTTGGATTACGCGTCTTTGTATACAACAGTCAGATTGGATTTTCTCGAGTAATTCAGCGATTTGTTTTTTGTAAAGATTTTAAGAACACGAACTTGAACCAACCTTAAAATTAACTTGGCACTCAGGAGATTAGCACTGTGGCACAATAGGAATTAGCACTGTGGCACTGGGTGCATTGTATGGGTGGCAGCTTAAGAGTTAAACAAATTTTCAGCAAATATCTCAGAAAGAAATCAACAGGATAAATGGCAAAGGGATCTACAAAATAATTTAAACGATTCACTAATTTGGAAATCACGTTTTACATTACTTTATAGGTCATCCATAGATAATAAAATAAGAAATTTCCAATTTAAACTTATTCATAGAAAGATTGCAACACAAAGTTTTCTTTATAATTAAGATAGGTATAAGTACTTCTTCAATGTGTACTTTCTGTGAAAATCATGAACAGACGTTGTCTCATTTATTTGTAAATTGTGAAAAAGTACGATCTTTCTGGAATGTTATATATACATGGTTAAAAGAAAAGAACATACGAAATGTTTTGTTCACAGATGAAGAATATTTTTTTGGCACTCTTATAATCAATAATTTTAATTTCGTCAATACAGTTATTATTTTTGCAAAGTATTTTATATTCACTTGTAAAATGCAAAACGTTATTCCACTATTTTCCTTCTTTTCAACGAGCTCTCAAACATTTTGAAAATATGGAACGTATAATTGCTTTCAAGAAAAATCGTCTCGATCTTCATAATGAGAAATGGCAGATATTTTGTTAACTTTTTTTTATATTGCTGATGAGTTAACTATCACACTATATTTGTATTATACATATTCCATGTCTATACGAACATGTTATTATTACTAGTATTATTATCATGTATTATTATTATTATGAATAAGATTTGTTTTCAATAAATATTTTGAAGAAAAAAAAAAGAACATGAAAATATATATAAATTACAAAATATTAGGATAAGCTTAACTATATCATACTTACAGTTCACTTCCGCTTCGGTTATATTTTCGTAATTCTCCAGTTCCAGTCAAGAAAATCTTAAATGAGAAAAATAACAAATAAGTGACAAATAGAAATCAAACTTAAAGGAAATAAATCTAAATGTGTTACTCCTGATTACTCCATGTGGATAAAACTTTTAGCTACTAGTATATGTGGTTTCGGGTGATAAACCCTTGTTATGAATGAGACCCATGTTGGTAAAGTTGCAAATCTTACCTCATGTAGGTCTTCAACGTGAACAGGTTTCGAACCAGTATAAATTGTTCTCGAAATGACCTCTAAAATGAACTATTTCACATAATTGAAAATGACTCGAAGGTGAGATCATACACTTCTCGCATCAGTAATTGTTATGAATGGTACAATATGAACATGTGTGTTTTAAAATATATTTGTCATGTATATTCACGCTTTCTACTTGTAATATATATGTATTATTATTGTTGGAAGAAAATTATTGTCTGGAAGTGTATATCATTGTAAATTGGCGAAATTATTAGGAGTGTACCGATTTTGTCTAAAAAAAGTTTTCGTGATTCTTAGTTTGCAAGCAAGCCCAGCTGGTATTTGTGAAATTAAATACCTGTCAGAATAACGCACTGACTATTCAATGCGTAGTTATTCGGACACACTAGGTGCAATAGGTAGCCGCAATATACACTCAATAATAAGAAGAAAACAAGATTATATGATAACGCTGTCCTTGCCCAACACAACGGAGATATTGATTGATTGCGTGGATTCTCCACGTAAATCTTCTTGTCAAATTTGTGTTGGCATAATGCCTATTAAAGTCCCACTGCACTACTTGTAGCTACTTGCGCCCTCTATATAGCATACAATGCCTAATCGGTGACCATTGGTCCCCCATGATCCTCTTTTTCTTATGTTAGCTGAGAGCTGAGTTGATGAGATAACCATCTGTCCAGTGACGTTGCAGGGCAGTCTAATCCCTCCTGTAAACTACGGCAGATAAGCTTTAATATCGTACTCTTATCTCACTCTTTATATTTCGATATTTGTAATTATATTCCACATACTAAGAATCTTGCTCTACGATTGGTCAAAAGTAAATCACGTAATGAAAGACAGTTCGCCCATTATTGATGGGAGAAGCAAAAAGTTCGTTACACTGTGTAGATAGTACTACTATCTACACAGTGCAACGCACTTTCACTGAAGATAGAGGTACTATCTACAAAGGGCAACGCAGTTTCACTGAAGATTATCCAAAAGCGCACTAAAACAGGCGTAATTAAGCGCGCATTACCAATGAGCGCAACTAAAACAAACACATGCGCGCACCGTACCCTCAAGGGGTTGGGTTAAACTGTTAAACTTTTTTGGTGTGAATTTGGGCATGGTGTCTTTTATGTAGATGCATACACGTCCTTTTTTTTTGTAGTTAAATTGTTTTAGATGTGGAATATAAAGCAAATAATCACCTTTTGGTTTCAGGCGATGGCAAACTTTCACATACCTTAATTTACTTAGTAACAGCCTTCCCAGGTTCAGCTGTTTTTTTTTCTAACGTTGCACGCTTTTATAGGGGGATTACCCGTTTATAAATTAGTCAGAAGCGGCGCTCAATCTCTGCGACCTTCGGCGAGGACTTTGCATGAACAAGCGAAATGATTTATTATTTTTGCGGGATTTTGCATCTGGAATTTTCACTTTTAGTTAAGCAAGATTATGGGTGGGGTTTTATCCTTGAAAAAATAGTAACCCATGTGTAAGGCCAAGATCTGAAAAGTGTGGCCTTGTACTATAGGCTGTGTTTTAGCTCCATGGTGTAATCATTAAATTTAAAAAAAGGTCAACGTAGCCCCTAAAATTTGTATTTGATTTGACTTTGATTTGATTTTAAAAATAGGATAAGATATTTGTCTTATTTGTATTATTTTTGTGTACCTCTGATATTATTTCTCTGATATTATTACCTCTGACATTTTTACCTCTCAAATTTTTACCTCTGACATTATTACCTCTGACATTTGTTACCTACGACATTATTAACTCTGACATTTTTACCTCGAATAGAATATGATAAAAAGTGCTACTTTCTGTTCACATTGATACCAAACTTAATAAGTTTGATCATTGTATGAACATTTAACCACGGTTTTAAGACAGTGTCTAAATCGATAAAATAAGCAAACTTGCCGTGTCTGAAGTTGCGCAGGGCAAACAACCTAGGACGATTTAGGGACGCGCTATTATATGTCCAGGCAGGGAGGGAGTAGGAACTTTACAGAAAAATAACTCTGGTATGGTAAAGAAATAACTCTCCCCCGATACATGTTTTTTTTTTTTTAATTATTATTCCCCCTCGGACTTTAAAAAAAAAAATTAAAAAAAATAAATAAAAAAAAAAATCACCACAAAGATTAAACTGAAGAAGAAAAAAATCGCCCATTATCCCCTACTTGCTATTCCCCCTGGATATTTAATGCTGCGTCTTTTAGGCATGCATGACCACTGACTTAATAAAACTGATAAAAATAGATAAATTCAAATACCATAATTACGACGTGATTATAAAGGTTACACTTTATTTTGAAGGAATAAAATATCACACTACAGAGGTATTCAAAATAAATATTTGGTGTTATATATAATGGTCATTTTCTTTAATGATAAAATAACAGCGATCATAACATAATTGTATTCGTGATATACGTTAAAAAAAGCATGAAAAGATTATAAACAGCTTAATTTATTCAAATTACATCATTTTTGTAATCATTATAGTATAGTCTAGCCAATTATGTGCTGGATTATGTGGTGAAGCTCGTTGAAACAATTGGAACTACTAATAAGCGAGTTCGTAATTAGCCATTATTATTTAGAGTCGTATGACGTCAACGTGTCAAAGGTCGCATGAACATATCTCCAAAGCTTACTCGCCCATTCACTAGCACGCTCTGCGTAATGTACATATGGCTACGTGAACATTTGTGCGTGCGTTCGTCCTTCACTGTTTAGTGTATGTTTTAGCGATTGTTCGCCGTGCTTTCTATCTTTTTATTTATCGAAAATTCCTACAAGGCTACAAGAGTTGTTGAAATGGATCGAGGAGGCTCCTTGATAGATGATATATGTTTGTGGACCATCAAATCATCACATTTCTCATAGAGAGGGACTCGGATCACGTGGAAAAAATCAAGTTCTCGTCTAAAATGTTTGTACAGATATGAAAGTTGTATGGATTTAAAAATAAAAGCAAGACGTATACTCTGCTTTGCTCTTATGCAATGTTTACTCGACTATGCTAACCCTGCATGGTTTAGTAACATAAGCAAGTCAGGTTAGAAGAAGTTGACAATTATTCAGAACAAAATGGTGAGATTCATCAACTGTTCTGGTCCAAGAACTCGTATTGGCTACAGGAAACTTTCTAAAGCTGGTATTATTGAAGCCAACTGAAGATCAAAACAAATCGTAATGCATCATGTGCATAAAAATATAGTGCGTCCAAGAAAAAAACGAAACCGAGAATTATCGATGTTTTATCATAACTTAATCACAATTATAATTAATAAATGACACATATTTGTAAAGCTTAGATCTTCCTCTTTCATTTGATGCAACTCATAATGCATATTTCACACATAAGTGATAACAACATTTTAAAAAGAGGGTACCAAAACATCATTTGGCGGGCGGTATCTGAATTTCAAAGAGAAAATAACATTATTAGAAAGTTAATGTTTTGCCCTTTCGTATGACATCTCAATCAGAAAAAATGAGACAGGAATAAGAAAGTTCTATTTGTTTCAAGTGACGCTTGCATTTCCAAAATTCCTTTTCTTTGCGCATGGCTGATCGTCAACGAAATGGAGTTAAGTCTTTTGTCAACTCTGTTTGTTGCTACGGCAAGGAGCCAGTGAAATCGAATTTGTTTATACCCCCTTCACATACGCAGATTTTTGTTATCGGGCGTTCCCACTGTCGTGCGATCCGTTACGAACCCCACGATTGGCCATTCGTAGCTGATCGTGGAATTTCTCTGAATTGCCAGGTTTGGATACGAGGTGATGCGAGCCTAAACGTTCTGGTACGATTTGGTGCGCTTGGTTGCGATATGGTCACGATTGGTCGATTTCAGGTGACACGATCGGTTCTCCCGTTCAGATACGATCATATACGTTCCGACAGGATTGTCCCGATTGAGTCCACGATTGGGTCTCGATGTGACACGATCATCACGATCGGGTTCGCCGATTCGGGACGATCGGGTACGTGCAGATACGTTCGGATACCTCCCGATACGTTTATCACGAACCAATGCGCTCTGTTGCGACTGTATATGATTGTGGTTGCGGTGTCTTTCATGATATGGGTTAGGGTTAGGGTTAGAGCTGCGATTGGACCCCGACGGCTATATATACAGGCCGACTGACCATGGACTTCATTGTTTCTTGAACTTCTAGAGTAACCACTACAACCCAAAACCATTAATGATGGCAGGAGTTGAAGATGATGACAACGTGACATTTGCACTATTATTGTATGCTTATATTATCGCCAGAGAAGAAGAAGACGAGCAGCAGCCAGATCAGCCACAGCCCCAACCACAAAGGGCCAGGAGAGCTGCAGTCAGGCAATTATGGGTGCGACCATGGCTCACAGAGGAGAGGAGACAACAGCTTGGCCAGTTTTCCAGCCTCCTAGACACCCAATTGAGGCTGGACGATCCAGTAGCGTTCCAAAACTACACACGGTTAACACCACAGCTCTTTGATGAAGTCTTGCAAAGGGTAGCCCCAGCAATCGAGAGGAAACGCACCAGTTTTAGACAACCTCTCTTACCTGGACTGAAACTGGCAGTGACACTGAGGCACCTTGTCACTGGAGACAACTATCGTTCCCTTGCGTTTGCCTTTAGGTGTGGAGTGTCCAGCATCTCAGAGATGGTTCCAGAAGTGTGCCAGGCAATTGTGCAAGCGTACAAAGATGAGGTTTTTAGCCTACCTGTGACCCCTGAAGCCTGGACAGCCATCGCTAACCAGTTTGAGCAGAGATGGAACATCCCCCATGCCATTGGAGCCCTGGATGGCAAACACATTGCTATAAAGAAGCCACCCCACACTGGCAGCCTGTACTACAATTACAAGGGCTTCTTTTCGATACCACTCCTGGCTCTAGTGGATGCAGATTACAAATTTGTGTGGATCGAGCTTGGTGGAAAAGATGCTCAGATATTTGGCGACTCTGAGCTGTTCAATGGCCTGGAAGAGGAAGGCCTAGGACTCCCCACCCTGCCCTCTAACTGCAAGCCCTGATGACCTCCAAGACATGCCCTTCTTCATCTTGGGTAATGACGCCTTCGCACTCAGGAACTACCTCATGAAGCCATACAGCAGAAGAGGGATGGCCAGGGAGGAGAGGATTTTCAACTACAGAATATCAAGGGGGAGGAGAGTGGTGGAAAATGCCTGTGGGATCCTGGCCAATAGATTCAGGTGTTTCCTCGGGACTCTAGAGCAGACGCCCAACACTGTGAAGGATATGGTTGAGGCGGCAGTGGTTCTGCACAACCTACTGAGGCAGAGGCATCCAGGCATTGCAGCACAAGAGGCGGACCATGAGGCTGAAAACCACAATGTCGTCCCAGGAGCATAGAGGGACCATGTGGACTGGCTAGACGTGAATCAACCTCCTGCACCTCCCAACTCAGCTACAGCAGATGCAAAGCATCAGAGGGAACTCATGAAGGCCTTCTTCAACTCACCACAAGGCGAAGGATGTCCGGGCTGGATGACGCGGAAGGTGGAGAGGATGATATTTGATATTTTTATTTTTGAAAAATTCAGGAAATTGATATTAAAGATGCATGCATTTTTGTTCATCCTTACTGACTATTCAAAGTCAATGTTTTAAAGCAATGTAAACTCATTTTAGGGTCATTACAGCAACGTTGTTAAATCTAGGTGACATGTGTTTACGAAATAAAAAAGGGAGATCATTTTAACTCATTCATTGTCCATGTCATTGCAAGAACAAAAAAACTTTCATGTAAAAGAATTACTATAAATCTAGGTGACATATCAAATATTAAATAACATAGTAACACTTACTGAGGTTTCCTCTGCAATACATCAAGCAATTATCTTTTTAGTCTCAATAGTATACTTTTACTGCATTGCACGTACAGGTACCATATTATATATTTCTCGTTTGTTAATATTTTAATTGGAATGACTATGCAAAACGAAAAACTTTGTAAATTCTATTTGCTGTTATTGTGGAAATAAATGTAATGAAATGAAATGTTACCCCCTTTCCTCTTCATTTTTAAAGAAATCTTTACGACCAACAACCAATTAATTTTACTGAGACAGCACATATTGTTGTTTTGATGAGTTTCTTACTTAGTGAATATGCTATTTTCGGCAATTTCAGGTAAAAGGGCAAGGTTACACATTTTTTTTCTCAATTTCTTTTATTTGTTGTAATCATCACATAATGTTCGTTTGAGAGGAAGTGGGTGGCCCTAAAAAAGGGCCGTTAAGGAGTTTCTGTCTCGGGGGGGGGGGGACTTTTGCCACAAGGAGTCTCTACTGGTCGTCCGGGGGTCTGCCTGTGTCTGGTACAGGTCTGTGTCATCATCCTCAGCAAGTAGATCAGGGGTATTGGGTCCCAGCAGGCTGACATAGGAGGCATGTAGGGGGAGGACAGCGCAGTGTTGATCGCCGTGGTGGTGGTGGCCCCTTGAGTGTCCTGGCTGTGGCTTATTGGTTGGTGGTAATGAGCTGGTCATCGGGAGCGTGGGGAACTGTCGATGGACGTAGCTGCGGTCCTGACTACCCCAGACACTGGGTTGAGGCCCCACATGGCGAGGTGGCCACTGAGAGGGATGAGGCTGCCACGGGGCCTGCTGGAACTAGAAAGGGGTCTGCTGGTCTTGGCTTGGTGGATGCTGCATATGGCTGTGCTCAGCTACCCGTTGAGCCCTGTGCAGCTCCTGCATGATGTTCGACTAAGCATCCCTCCTGATCTCCCCAGGCAACTTGGAAAGGGTCTCCTCCACATGCTTTCCAAAGTAGGAGCTGCCAGACGCAGCAGTACTTCTGGACATGAATTCCACCAGCAGTTTTTCTGAAAGAGAGAAAGCGAGGGAACTTCTTCTTTATTATAGGAATATCATTATGTCTATTATTTCTAGTCAGTATATTTGAAAGTACAGTCACACTTGTGTCGTAAGCAGCCACCCAGGGGAAGTCAATATTTGCTTGCTTAATACAACCCAAATATAGAAGAAAATGCTGTTTCGGTTAATCGTTAAGTGGCTGCTTAATACTAGTCGGCTTCTTAATAGAGGTGACCACTATTAAACAAAATTTTGACTGTATATCTTAAAGGAAATCTACCCCCAAACAATAAGTTTAGGTATTCTGAAAAATGACATGTATTGCAGCCCTTTGATGTACAAAATGTATTACGAAAATGTACAAGAGATATATAAATTAAGATATTCTTGGCATGTTGTAATGCTTTTTAGCATGATATGGGCGCTGCCATTTGACTACATTTACTTGATGAACTAGTTCACATAGCACGTCGCGTTATCAAGAAAACGGCGATGCCCATGTAGTGCTGAGAAACTGAACATTATTTTTACTCTATGCCTCTCTCATACACTTTGGTGGGGGAATCATGTATATTAATGGGCAAGGATATAATACATCACTCGGAATATTTTAAGTTATTTCTAGGGGGTGTTTCCTTTTATGCGAAATCAAATGAAATTGAAATTTTTATTAGGGGAGATAATACTTACTCATTTCTCCAGAGGTCACCTTATCCTCACTGCCCCGTCTGGAGCCGACCGACCCTGCCTGGGAGGCTGTCTGGGAGGCTGATGGTGAGGCTGATGGTGAGGCTGCTTGGAGTGGTGGTGTTGGAGCCCTGCTGGAGGTAGAGGCAACTACTGAGGTTTGGCTGGTGGAGGGGTTGAGTTCTGTGCCACTGCCACTTGCTGCTGCCGCTGCAAAGGAGGCCACATTTCTGGCATCTACCGTCTCAATGTGAGGGATCAAAAAAGAGAACTTGTCCCACACCCACTTCTCTGTGCTGTTCATGTCAGTAATGGCATCTCCTCTAGACCCACTCTTCTTGGCGCGTTTCTTCAGCCGGCCCATCATGGTCCTCATGCTTGCGTACCATACTTTCAGTTGCGCCACAGAAGTGTTTATCTTTGCAGCCTGTGCAGCCCAGAGATCCTCCTTCTGGGTGACATCCTTGAAGCCTGCAAGGCGTTTGCTGTATAGGACCTCGTTTTTTCATGAGGAACTCAATTATTTCTTCCTTTTGCTCTTCAGTAAAGGCAGTTACTGTTTTATTCCTCTTGGCTTTCTGGGTAGGGGTGGTCTCCTCTGCCTCCTCTGG